>JANHGL010002759.1:29789-55217 GCA_024611195.1 Ceyx melanurus
AAGGACCGGGATGCGGGGGGTGGGGGGGGGGGGGGGGGGGGGGGGGGGCATTTTGAGCCCAACGCCTTTGGCAAGGGAGGAGGAAACTCCTGATGCTGCAGGTGAAGGTTGGTCAAACAAACTGAGCTCTGACAAAGGGAGGTGGGGACTGTGCTCACACACAACCCCTCATCCTCACTGGGGTTAGATCTGTGTCCCTCTGCTAAAAAAAAAATAACCCTGGAGAGGTTAGGTCCCCACCTCCACCAGCACTGGAGCCCCCCAGCCCTTCCCCGCTCCCTGCATGAGGGGATGTGGGTTTTCTGCTCCCACAAGGGCTGGTTCCTCAGCCCTGGTTATTCCCTGGATGCTCTGCAGCAAAGGTGCAGGGAGTTTGTGCTCCCCCATGCCTGGGGACCAGTCAAAGCTGTGCTTTGTGCAATGGCAGCATCCGACCTGGCCACAGCCAAGTGCTACAGGGTAAGGCAGAGGGGGAAAAAAAAAAAAAGCCAACCAAAAAATGTGACTTTAAAGTCCAAATGCAAAGTTGTGTCAGCAATTTCAAGTCGTGATATCAATTCCCTAATGAAATGCTGGAATTCTGTCCAGTTTTGCCACTGCCATCTCCAGCCTCTTACATATTCCTAAGGATCATCTTTTCTTTCAGCAATCAGAACTCAACTAAAGTCATTGATGCACAATTCCAGCCACCTCCTGACTTTCCTTTGCTTTTCCTCATCACCTCCATAGAGCACAAGCCCATTAAATGCTTCCATTCCTATTTCTGGCACCGATAAATCTAAATTTTCAATCTTGGCAATCCCAGCTAAACAACTGGCATAGAGATAAATGATTCCTCTAAGATAATGTACAACTCTCATTATCTGAGGAGTCTTTTTTGTTGTTGTTCCAATCCCCCCAAATACTGGTTTTAAAGTCCCAGCAAATCGTGGCTTTCTTCCCCAGAAATAAAGGTGCAAGTTTAATAGAATGGAGCGTGCTCCCTGCAGTGCAGTGATGGATTCTTAGCCCTTGCCACAGAAAATGACTTGAGATCTGGCAGTTCCCATCCAAACTGGGAGCAAATTGTGAGTTAGAAAAATGCTGCCTCACAAAACAGCCTACAGAAGAAAAATCTTTGAAACGAGACTTAGCAGCCAGCAACACCCTCTAACAATCTAATAAATAGCATTCAGCTCAAACTCTCCAACACTGCAAGGGAACAGGAGAACAAAGGGATTTGAAGCATGGATTAGATCATTCCAAATGGTCTCAACATTGGTGGTTCAAGGGTTTTCTTTTTTTTTTTTTTTTTCCTTTCATTTTCTTTTTTTTTTTCTTTCTCCAGTCTTGTGGCAAAGGCTGGATTTGAACCTTTCAGGACAATGTTTTGACACAAATATTTAAGCTATTTAAAATAAGTAATAACCTTCAGTTCCCTTCAAGAGTATTATATTAAAAACAGAGAATGGGATTAAACCAGATTAGCTTCCGACGTTTCTAAATGTGGCAAACAGCATCAATCAGATCACATCAATGAGAGCTGACAGCTCAGGGAAATCCAGAGGAACAGATTCTCTTAGAAAAAAAATGAGATATTTGATCAATTTTTTAAAAATTCTTTTTTTCTAAGCTGTTAAAAACTGCATTGACTTCATAAAAATGTAATGACAGCTCAGCCTTTGCTTAGCATAACATCCTGCAAGTGCAGGAGAACATTAAATTAACACAACCTAGTAACATTGCAGGCAATATAGAAGTGAATACTATTGTCAATTTACTGTCCAAACAGCATTGCCCATTGATTTTCTACTTGGTGAAATCAGCCCAGTGCCTCGCTTGCACTTCAAGCTCTGATCTTGCAGCTTAATGCTCAGAGGCAAACTGGTGCAGGGTCCTTGGGAAATCCAGCAAGCCCCAGGGTTTGAACTCGGGGATGAGTCCCAAAGCAAGAGCATCAGCAAGAGAGGCAAAGACCCCAGAAATTCCCTTTCACCTGTCCTTTGCCACCTGCAGCCTCTGCTTTCCTCAGCTATCCCATCCCCAGTTGGATGTCTGTGCTCAACTGGCCATCCCAGGAAGAGCTGGGTCAGCACTGGGATATGAACATTTATTGGCTTTTTAGAAATTCAGTTGTTTCAGGCAGACCTCCAGCCACTTCTTCATGGACTGGAGCCACCTCTGCACGCTGATGGAGCTGCCAATAAAAGTTTTCAGAGCCGTGGGTTATTTGTCAATTAACCAGCAGAGCTTTGCACACTGGGAACACCAGCAGAGCCTACCTGGTGAGCAGTGAGGATCGGGGAAAACAGAGCAGCAGGGCAGTGCCTCTGTCACACAAGGGACCTGGATCATATTTTGTGCTGCAGATAAAGGCAAGCTGCAGCTCGCTGGTGCAATCAAATCAAGCATGAATGCAGCAGAGCCCAGTGCTTAAAATGGCATTATCAGCTCACTCGGTGGGAACCAGGGATCCAAATCCCTTTGCATTCACTTGGGGTAATCTTCCAGCAATCTCTTCCCAACTGTTTTTAAATAAATCCTGTTAAATTCTGCAGTGAATCATCCTTATCTTTCCACACCTGTGTGCCAGCCCTGTTTTCTTCTACCTTTTTTCCCCCCCTCCCCGTGCCTGGACAAAAGGGAGTGTATCTCTGCGTGTCAGTGTGTATGTATGTCTGAGATGAACTAAAGAGACAATTATCTTCATCTGAAAATAAACATCATGAAACTATAGATGCCTAATTTTTGCACCTGGAAGATCCTCTTACAGCTATTCACTCCTAATCACTCTTAGCTAATAAATGAATAGAATAACTAATGTGATTAGAGTAATTTGCCTATTCATCAGGAATATTAAATGAATTGAATATTTTGTATTTGACTAGTCGCTCAGCATTTCCCTGATACTGTAATTAGCCCCATGTCTACTCCTCTGACAAAAACACCACGTGGCCTTCAGAACATAAGGGGCACTTTGGTTCATTCTGCATTGCTGGACAGATGGACACCACCTTCTAGAGACACATCTTTCTCACCAGTAGAATAAACTGCCTCCCATCTCATCGTAGAAGTTGGGGCAGAAAACAAGAATTAAACTCTTGTGGCCACATGAGTATCCAAAGAGACAGACTTTATTAGGTCAGCCACTCCTGTTCACCTTGGGGGTTACCCTGAGGGGTGGCAATTCATCAGGGAGGTGGATGGGGACAGAGAAGCTTCTTTCTCAGCCATAATGGACATTGGTTGGGAAGGTGTCCAGGAAATTCTTGGCCACTGTGAGTCTCGTCCTTCTTTTCTAGTTATGAACCACATCAGCTGTCAAATGACACCTAAGTGAACACCTAGACAGGTAATAATCCTGGTAATACCTGCCAAGAGGGTTGCTGTTATACTTTAATCTCACAGAGAAAGCAGGATGAGGTTGAATTATGCAATAATATAAAATAACCCACAGGCAGATACTCAGATAAGGATTTCAGATAGATGCATAAAGGAAAAAGACCATTTGGATCTGGGATGCAATTTTCCAAATCCATACTAGTTTCTTTGAGAGAAGACAAGAAAGATTTAGAAAAAAAGAATGCTAGTCCCTGTTCATTTCTGGAAAACAATGGGGATCTATAGAACAGTACAGAAAAGATGCATTAATAAAATTGCCAAAGATGATCTGTCACTTCCCCCTGGTACAAAGCCAAAGCATTTCATAAAATGCATTTGCACTTAACCAGAATGATATCTTAATCTTCCTTAGTCACATCTTTTCATGCCTTCCTGATACTCCTCAAAGCAGACATCAGGCTTTGCAGGAGACATCCTCAAAATGCTGCATTAAAATTAAAAAGGGAAGAGGCTGCATCTAAAAGCTGCACAAACAAAATCACCTTCAGCAAAACCTTGAGCATGAAATACATGGCACAGTGCATGTTCATAGCAGGAAAGGAAATTAGGAGGAAAAAAACAATGAATTATTGAAGGCTTCAGGGTTCTCCAGTCTGGATAGATCTCAAATCAAGATGTCACTACCATCTCTTTTGGGGTCTCTTGCTGTCTTTGATTGGAGTGATGCATATGTGAGACAGCTTCACTCCTTGAGAAGGGGCCAGGGTGTAATTATGGCTTCACCTCCCCCTTTTAACAGCTGTTTACACTGACCTCACACAGTTCCAAAGCCCTTCTTGCTGTTCACTTGTCTCTTTCTGTTTCCATTTTGGGGTTGGGAGTTGTTTTAGGTTTTTATTTTTGTTGGGTTTTTTTTGTTGTTGTTGTTTGTTTGCTTTATTTTTCTTTTTTTTTTTTAGTTAGTTACAGAGAAAAGTTTAGATAGTTACAGAGCTGGAGAACTTCAAACTGAACTGGCATTCTGCTAAGGCATCAGCCTTGGTCCTCACTAATTATCTAGCTAAATCTATATCTCAGCTGCCAGATGTTCATGCATTGAAGCAAGATCTGGATTCCTGTCTCAGAGATGAGGTATCATGTATCACAATGCTACCTGGAGAATATCCTTCAAGGTAGAGATGAGGCAAAGTCTCTTCTAAATTCTCTTTCATCAACATTACACAATATAAGTTTCTTTCTTGGTTACCCACAGCTCCTCACCGTTATGTAGCTTGCTACTTAGACCTGGAGCTTTCACTGTGAACTTCAAATCAATTTTACAGATATACTTGGATATTTTTAACCTCTCTCTCTTCCCCCCCCACAAGTATTTCTTCTCTCAGATTGCTTTCAGACTGCAAAGTGTAAAACACTTTGATTCCTAGGTTGTTGTGGGAAAATGCTGTATGAATGAATAAGTTATAATAATAATAATACATTACAGTGATAATGATGGATGTGTTTTAAACAAAGCCTCTGGCTGCCAGTGTGGAGGAGCTATGGAAAAATCAAAGATAATCTTGCATGAGGAGAATTGTAATGAGAAAGACCTGGAATATGTTATCTCTCTGAATCTCCTCGCCCAGAAACAGGTTGGACTTGAAGACTGTGTTAGGTCTTAAGCTAAATTTGGAGCCAGATGCTCAGCTGGTGTCAGCTGCTGTGGCCCCACTGACACAAATGGAGTCGCCCGAATTCGTTCTGGGTTCATTTCTATTAGACTGGGGCTTAGCACATCGGTCCCAGCATGGAGCAGGACCCTGTTGTGCTCAGCACTGTACATGCACACGTTTCATCCTCAAAGCCCTTGCCATCTAAACAGATGAAAGCCAAGAGAAAGAGATGAAAAGCTTCACCCCAGCAGCCCACCAGGTCGGCAGCAGAGCTGGGAAGAGCCACTGTCACGCCGATGTCCCGTCCACTGCACCATGCTGTCGCCAGCAGAAACCTGCTCTGACAAGCCTGGTTTACTGCTAGCTAAAGGCAGCTTGAGCTGCACTTGAAAACAGCTCCTTTTCCACGGGCAAAATGTGGACACGAGGTCAAACACGCTGCCTGCGGAATGCCACAGATTAAATCAACATGATTCTTAGCAATATTGCAAAAAAACTACTTTTCATAAAGAAGATACCTTCTTTTTTTCTACTAGGAGCTTCAGGAATGATCCTAGTGTGCCTGCATCCTTTTTAGTTTTATTCCATCAGCTGTTTATGAAAAATATCACCTGAGAAAGCCCAATTTTGGATGGAATTATACCTACAATTTTCTCAGGTGTGTGAACCTCTATAGCTAAGGTGTAGCTCCTCAGTCACAGAGAATTTGGAAGCACAATGGACACACCAAATCCGATACAGAAACATCCTGATTTCATCTGCTATCTAAATCTCTCCACCCACACGATTGCTTCTAGGACCCTGAGAAAGTAATCTCATGATTTATTAGGTTTTATAACAATGGCAATAAGCAAGGCAGCTTTTTAAGCAGCTAACTGAATTGTGATGTGGGATGGTGTTGGCTTGGCTGTTTTTTTATTTCACGGCACAATGTGGGTCTATTTAGCCTTATAGCTTGAATTTCAGCCTTTCTTTGCCCATGAGGAAGCCTGCTAAATGGGATTTGTACTAGAAGCTATAGGGGAGAGAATATCTTTTAATTAACCAGGAGGGCAGCTCAGGGAAGATCTAGCACTGTCTCTTAGCTCGGTTTCCAGCCTCACCAGGAGAAAAACATAGATAAATTAAGGTAGAGCAGAAAATGCAAATCAAATTCCCAATGACTCGAATTCTTCTGCCCCAGTTTAACTGGGTTCATACAGGAGGACTCCAGTGCAGGTGCAGCTTTGCAGGCACTGCCCCTCACCCCAGCCCATCTCAGGTGATGTAAACCTGTGTGTGGTTTCACTGAGGTGAGCAACACTACTTAAAGACAGGGGAGGATGGTCTCTGTTTCCAGTGCAAGGCAATCCAAACCTCTCATGCTGCTGGTAGAGAAATATTTCTCCTAAGAACACAGAGAGTTCCTCTGTGCAGACAGCACAAACTCGGCACTGATCCTGCCCTATCTGCATCATCAGCCTCGCTGGGTTTGGCACGGGGTGCTGCAAGAGCAGAGGCTCTGGCGGTCACGCTGACCACAGCTCCATCCTTTGACACTTGCTAGACAATTTCACCCAAGGCAGAGCTGCATTCCTCACGTCAGAGCAGGGGCAAACCCTCTGGTTTGGAGAAAAACACCTGAAGGAAGGCCAGGGAAACTACAGCAGGGAGCACCTCCCAAACACCACTAACCACTGCAAAAGCCTCAGTGGGAACTTTCCCCTCCTTCAAGGCTGTGCGAGGCAAAACTGAGGCACCACTCCAACAGAAACCAAACTTCATTAGCACCACATCTCAGGGAATGGATCCACGTGCTTCCAGCGTGGCCGTTGGGGATGGAGCTGAGCCCAAAGCCCGTGCACTGATACCCCCACTACTCCAGTTCATTTAGCTCTGGACCACAACCAGGTCCATCCCTCCCGTGGCCCCGTCTAGCTCTCCATATTGCACTGTGCTGCTCCTCGCCAACTCTCACGGTGTTTTACTGGACAAGGCACACAAGTTAAATTTCCATTTTATTTGAAACCATGTTTCATCTTGTTCCTCTGTGTCTCTGGTGGTGCTGAGGCCGTAAGAAGCTGATGAAATTTATTTCTGCTCTTTCTGCCACGCTGTGTAAATAAAGGAAAAGAAATAAAATACTCCTCCAACAGGAAGTGTGAATGCTTTAATGCTTTGTTTAAATATGCAGTTAAGAGACTGTGTTTATCACACGGCATCTGTACGTGCCTACAGCTGAAATCTGCTAAAATTAAAAGATCTCATTTAAATGCATTTTATACCTATGTCACGGCACTAAACTCGGTGGGTTTACTTTGCTGGGTAAGAATCCTGCCCAAAGCTCTGCAGAAATAGCATAGCCCACTGTGTTTCTCAGGTACTGAGGATTCTAACTGGCAGGCTGCATTTCCCAAGAATAATTGGTGTATACATACACCATCTGAGATTTATATTCCCTGCATCTTTGGCTATATACAGTATGATTTAAATGGCACAGACACTAGAGAAAGTGGACAGTAAAGCGTAGGGTATTTGAAAATAAACATAAAGCAAAATGGCTTGACATCCTATTTCACTTAAAATGTAAATGGTGAGCATTTGGTGCATGATTTACAACCTTTTTAAAAGCACAAAGGTTTTTCTTTTCGGGCCCCCTAACTCAGATGCCACAAATCAGGAGAAATCTTTGCAGCTTCAGGAAATCCCCCTTGCTGCTTTTTCTCCTGTGCTTTTGTTGCTATCCAAAGAAAAGGACACGGATCCCTCAGATCAGTTGGCTCGACTTTTTTTCCCCTCCTCTCCAGCACCTTGAGTTGAATTTGCCCCTAGTGTGAACTTTCTGTTGTAGGCTTACACACAGACAGAGGGAAAGCAGGAGGAGGGAACATAATGTGTGAGCCTGTTGCTCCTCAGCTCACTATCACAGCCTCTTTCCAAGGGTTGACACCTTTCCATCCCCATGAACCTGGCCGTGTCACTGCACTGGTGGCGAGGGCAGCGTGAGCCAACACCATGGGACATCCCTCTCTTCACCCACTCCTGCTGCTGCCTGGAGCTGTGGACATGGGACACCCTCTCCAGACACCTTCTCCAGCTCTGGATCGCTTCTTGGTGTCCAACTTAACCTGCCTCTGCCTTATGTACCGAGGAGCTGCAGCCTGCCAGAGAAACAGCATCACTCTGCTCTCATCCTGTTCCTACGACATCTTTCCAAGTCACCTTCCTCAGCCACCAGCATGAATGCAGAGGAGACACCCCCAGGGTGCAGGGCTGCACTGGTTCTCCTCCAAGAAAGGCACAGGACAGATCCCCAAGGGATTCTTCAGGACCAAGCCACTCAGCTGCACCAGTGCAAGAACTGACCAGGGTTTGAGCTCTGACACACAGAAGCCAACGTGTCAACAGTGCCCTAGACTGCAGCACGTGTGACAATCATCTACCAACTACCTACAAGGCAGGAGGCTGGGAAACTACACCCCTGAGCAACCCTCAGTCATGGAGGAGACAACCCCATCAAAGGGATCCTTGTGCAACAGCCCCGTGGCACTGGCACGTCGGGGTCTCCAACCACTGGGGATGACCCCAACACGCTCCTTGGCACCCACCCTCCCATTTCCAAGGCACTGAGATGCTGGTTGGGACAGCTCAGAGGCTGTTCTGGCTGCAGGAGTGGGTCACAGAGGACTTTGCATGGTGCATGGGAAGGCAAACCCTGGACGTGCTGCTCCTCCCTGCCCTACAGCAGCTCAGTGGCAGGAGAAGCAAGCCCGGAGTTTTTCAGCTGAAACCTCCAGCCCTTAAATCTTTAATAACCTTTCTTTTCTTTACTCAGAGCACCCAAGTACGAAGGCGCATCTTTAAGAGATCAAACTGAATCCTTAATTTCCCCAGCTCTTCAGAAGGGTTAAATCTGCAGGCAGTGACAGCCCCTTGGCCCAGCTCTCCCCCGTCCCCTCGCACACAATCGATGGAGCCCGAAGCGCGTCCATTTCTGAAAAGCCCTAATGAATCATTTTTCCTTAGCAAATCTGGCCAACTTCAATCCCGGTTCCTTGCAGCCTCCCTTTCACATGTCCAAGCCCTCTGTGACACATCAGATTTAATGAGACTGCACAGACCTCAAATAAGGCACTGTAGCACTGCTGGGATACTTTATTAAGGAGGATCAGACAGAATGTGTTTGCTGTTTAAGAGCCTTTAAAGGCAAATTACACTTCTTTTTTTGGTGGGGGATGAGAGGGGGGACCGGGGGATGCTTCCCATTTTTGTTCAGTCTCTCACCCTTCTCCAATAGTTATTCTGCAGGCCAGTTCAAACAGAGCATGAAAGGTTTCTGCAAACAGGGAGAGCAGCAAAATCAGCTGCAAGACAAGAGACCAGTGATGCTCTGCTGAAGGTTGAGGGGTAGGACGCAGACAAAGTCGTGTTATTTTACAAAACAATAATAATAATATGACTGATCTGCCTCTGACAAGCTGTGCAAGGGAACACCCCACCCTGCTAGCAGGTGCTGCCCCTGCTAGGTCCAGGGAAAAGCCAAGTTAACCCTCTCTGGCTGAAGGAGAGGTGGGAATAACTTTCCAGAAAGATGGATGATGTGAGATACGTGCTGAGCCACCCCTGGGGCAGCCCTTCTATGAACAAAAGGGGAGAAGCAAATGCTGTCTTATTGTAACATCTACACAAATAAATATAAGCCCCAAAACAAGGCAGAGATTAATTCTGCACGCTCAAGGATTTGCAGGAAGGGAGGCTGGTTGGTTTTCCTTGGTTTTTCTCACGGCCAAGTAAACATGGATGCTGCAAGAGATGAAATCCTAGTTGACTTCAAGGGTTTTTTCACAACCATGGCCAACTAAGGGTATGTTTTGTAGATGCTTTTGCTTGGAAAACTCCATTCTGTGTCAGGACTCCATGCCATAACTTTTGTTGGAGAGTACAGTACCCTTGTGGCATAGCAACCTCCTGGGTAATGCAGAGCATCTCTTTTGAGATCATCATGTTCAGCTTCCCTGGGTCCAGGAAAGGAAACAGAAGGGTCTGTTTCAGCCTTTGAATTCCAACCTAATTGGGTTTTACAGGGCGATTGAAAAATTGGAATAACTTACAGGAGAGTTCTCAAGGGTGTTTTCTTAAAAGCAAAGGGAATATAGATAGGAAATTGTGTGGACCAAGCCTGGCTTGCTGGTTTCATGCTCTGCTGTCTCAGAAACCAGAGTACCTGGAGTTAGAGGGAGTTATACATTAACACATCCAGGCAGCTGGGGGCTCAGAAAGGCTGGGACGTGGGGTTGGAAGCACAACACAGCAGGACCACTTGGTCCTGCCAGGCTCAGCTTGCCTGTTTTCTTCCAAACAGTGTGCCAGAGCATGCACAGCAACTGACCCTTACTCAGAGACAGCTGGAGATGTGGGAAGAATATACAGCTCAGGGGATGTGTATTTGCTCTTGCTATGTCTGTGCTAAAAGAAGAAAGTCTGTGTCTCAGAAGATTTTCACGTGAACCAAGGAAAATGATAACATTTTTTCTTTTGTCAAAGTAAGGACCTTGCCTTCCAAAAAAGAGCAGTAAGGAGAAATGAAATCATTTCTACATCAGAACTGCTTTGGTAGCAGAATCAAACCAGAGATGTTTCCTGCATCAAGACCACTTAGGCAGAATCTGTGCACGGTCCGTGGGGGTGACTGGCTTCGTTTAACTTCATCTTTGGCAATCTGCAGAGGTCTGGGGCTTTGCACCATGAATTCAGTGGTGATTTGGATCCAGGTTGCATTTTATCTGAACCACTCACATTTGGAGTCACAGGAAGAGTGTGGTTAATGGATCAGTTTAATGGCATCAGTTCTGATCCATCTCTAATTAAGGGCTCTGCCAGGAATACAGTCAAGCAATTCTAATGGCCCAGAGGAAAAATTGTGAAGTCAGGTAATGAAATTTGCTTATTAGACAAAATGGGAAGAAAGAGTGCCGGGGCACAGAAATCAATATGGAAAGCAGGACAGTAAGGTTTAGAAAGCACTGCACATGGAAAAAGCATAGCTAATGAAGTTCACTGCTGAGAAGTGTAATAATGCTGATAACAAATCCTGCACTGAGAACATCCTTGAAGATGTTCACCTGGAAAAGGTCCAGTTTCCGTGAACTTCTAAACAATTTATTCCATGCTCCAGCTTACTCAGCTGGAGAATTTGACTGACTGACTTTGTGTCTCACAGTGATTTATAGACAACCCCTGCCATGTCTCCTTCTAGAGAGAGCTTCCTTCCAGTGGTGTGTGTGCAGTGGAATATGCCTAGAATTTATAAACAGCACAGTGACTCCTGAGGATGCTGGTGAAGATGGAGAACAGCAGAGTCACACCTGAAGCCTGCAAACACGTTGGACAGATCCTGTAATGGTCCCCATTAGACCCCAGTGGATGTATGACAAGTGCCCCTCCAGTATCAGCCACCAGCAGCCCTTTTTATTCATGGACTGCTTAGATCTGCTCCCAATTTAACCTATTAGTACAGAAAAGACACACAAGAAAAAGCCAGAGAAACACTGATATCGGAAAAAAACCATCAAAAAATAGATATTCTGTGGTGATCTACAGAGTGCTGGGCAGGGAAGGGTTTGTATAGGTGGGATAGCTACAGCTCTAAACTCTTCACTGCTAGACTGAGAGGAAAGGAGGGGAGCACATCAGCCCCTTATCAGCACTCTTGTGCTTTGTTTTTAATTCCTCCCCTTATTTTTTTGGTATTTTTTCTTTGATTTTATTTTTAAGGGAAGAAGTTAACTCAAGTTTATAAGCCTTAGCTCTGGAGCAGAGCCTTTTGTGTCTCGCTAGCCCACATAATTGCACTCCCCCCTCCTCTCACCCGGTGGCAAAGGAATGTAGGTGGAATGTCTTTACATAGAGACCAGCTCAAGCAGGGACTACACAATAAGGGGAAGAAAAAGGAGCCAGTCTAAGTAAGGGATCAGGCAAGCACGGGAAGGAAAATCATTTTCGGGCTGTCTCCTACCACATCTAACCCTGGGAAATGTCTCCATGAACTCCTTGCTTCCTCCTGACTTAAAATGTCCTCCTTCTTCCCAGAGGTTCAAGGGCCATATCTTGTTACAGTCTCCTTTTTAACACTTAACTTTCCCCCCCCCAACACCCCCCCACCTTGCCTCTAATGCTACTCCTTCCCTTCTGCTGCTGCATACATATTTACTGGCAACGGAAAAAATCAATAAAGGAGAAGGAAATGACTTGGCAGCCTTCCGAAGTGTTAAAATAATTCCCATCTAATTGAGCCCCATTGTTTCCCAACGAGATTGCCAGAGGCGCTGCTAACGCGCCTGGCTTTGCAAAAGCAACCAGTCACTTGGGGTGGCTCTGTGGGTTTGTTGCTTTTTTTTTTTTGAGGTCCCCCTCAAAAAGGAGCCGTTTGGGGCACCCAGTTTGGCACCGGTATGTGAAACCCTTCCTAGGGAGCATCCCCAGTTCAATCCATTCAGCCCCCGGGAGCCTCGTTCGAGGGCACGTTGAAGTGCAGCAGCCCTAGGTAGGACTTGACCTTAGCCATAAAGCATCCTAGCTGGCTTGCAGAGAAAACTTGGAATGATATTAGTAACAGCTTGAACCAGGTGCATTCCAATCTGTCAATTCTTTGTGTAAATTATTGCTACTTAAATACAGACTTTCAGTCCCAACTGTAAAATATTCTGGGACGTGCTGTGCGAGAGCATATAGAGCTAATCTCTACCCTCAGCTGCTTCTCAGGGCTGGTTGTAAGCTGGAAACTTCTGTGAATAATTCTGATTTATTATTTTTCCCCCCACACACACACATTTTGTTGGTGTTTCCCTTTAAAAATCAGGAGGACTCCTCAAATATTCTAAAGATCCTCTCTGTTCCCAGCACAAAATATTTCCTTCCCAGCCCAAAATTATTTCATTTCAATAAAACCTGAAGTGCTTCATTTCAACTTTGACCGTTGTGGGGTTTTTTTGGTGTTTGTTTGGATTCTGTTTGTTTGGGGTTTTTTTAAGTGTTTGGATTCACAAAAATGGAAATGAAAAGTCATTTCCAAGTGGACAACTGAAACATTTAACTTGGAAGAGGATGGGAAGAAGGTCTCAGCTTCCCTGGAATGCTCCACCTTGCTCTCTAACCAAGGAAATAACTATTTTTTTTCAAAACAAAGGCTTTTCTCAGCAAAGTAACAGCTTCAATTCAAAATATCCCATCAGTGGCTTAACATTTAGACACTAAGCATGCTCTTTTTTTGGATCCACATGGGGTGAAGGAGGACACTTTGCTACAATCCCAATACCAGGGTATGCTTTTTGTCCCATCTGTCTCCTGCTAACACCTAAGGACACAACTATTAGTGTTGTCACTGCTGTGCTGAGTTGAATGCTTATTTATATAGTGACCAACGTGTGTAGCATCTGATTTTTTTTTATAGTTATCCTATTTTCCTGAAACATGCCTATGCCTGGGAGATTTGAGGGTTATGTTGAAAAGAGCTACCCATGGAAAGACAAACAGGGTGACCCAATTGTTTGCAGCAGCATTTACTGGTTTTTAGTTTCTCTTGATTCTTCAGCTTCATTTCTGAAGGGCTCAGATGGAGACAGTGAGAGCTTGGTTTTTTTGGATCCTCTGCCCATTTTAACACCTGCCCCTCCTGGGTACCAGCCTAAAGCTAGAAATCCCTCTCTCAAAACCTGAGTGAGCTCATTCCCTCCAAAAATGTTTTTATTGAAGACACAGCAACAAAAGCACAATCTGATATACTGAAAAAAGAAAAATACAACAAAAAAAACCCCCCACTCTCCTAAAGTCCAGGTGTGTTCATGTTACAGAGCCCTCACCATGCTCCAGGGCCCAGCTGAGAGCAGCCGTTCTCCTCTGACATCCCTCACTCTCAAACATGATTTCTGCTGGGAATGGGAGCAAGCTGCAGGGGAAAGGAGTCCTCTGCTGCTGCCAAAGGGCCAAATGTGAGCCAAGAGGCAGAAACCTCTGTGCCTGCTGCTGCAGGGGTCCTGGGGAGTGGGCTCTCCTTTTCTCACCCAGGGAGGAATGAGCCATGGGGTGGGAAACATCTGCCCTTCAGCTCACTCACGGGGGGTTTGTTGGCAGCAGAGCAGATTCACATGGGCACTCAATGTAGCCCATTGTGCGTGCACGACTGCAAATAGGTTAAATCAATAAAACAGAAAAACTTCAGTTCTTGTATCAAATACCAGCCATATCTAATGCCTCCAGGATGCCTTCTGATCCCAGAAGGTCCTGGCTCATTTGATGCCTGAGCTTCCTGGGTATCCCACGACACTTCCCCGAGGAAAGAGCCAAGATATTAACTTTCCTTCAGAAAAACTGCTTGTGAGAACGAAGGGCCAGTGAAAAACTTCAGCTTGACCAACCTCAGTGTCTCCATTTGCCATATGGCCAGGAGAAAAGTCCGGAATGCTTCAGCTCTGACCTCATGGGAGCACTGGAGGGGTGGGATCCCAGTTGTCCCACCCCCAGTGAGGGGACGAGGCTGCTGTGCTGCAGCACGGAGACGACCCTGCTGCCCTCAGATGGAAACAAAACTCATCTGAATTCTCCACTCTGGAAACTACATCCATCATCTCTACAGTTGGTAGAAAACGGGTGTACTTCCAGCTAATTGAAAAGCAGCCCAATTCAGAGGATGGAACAGATTTAAACCATCTAGGGACCTGGTGAAAGCCCCAGCGTGGTCCAACCAGCTCTGCCCACAGTTGCCCAGTACCCAGGTCAGCCTTGATTTCATGCACACTGGCACCAGGAGACTGAGCTGTATTTCAAATCAATACCAAACGCCAGCATTTGGCAGAGGCCTTAGAACAGAATAATGATGATGGGATTAGGGGAAGAAAAAAAAAAAAAGAATTCATAAAAACTAAATTAAAAATCACACCTCGCTTCACATTGGAAATTGGACTCAGCCACCAGGCTGTGTTTGGAGCAAGCCTCTTGAAATGCAATCCACTGTGTAGGGAAATTCTCCCCGGATTTTGGGTTTCCAACACAGCATTGCTCTAACTCCCCACGTTCACAAAATCCCCAGAAAAATTGCAGTGTGACAGAAAAGGCAACTGCCTGGCAGGTACCACCGTGCCATGCGTGTGTTTTAGAGCAAGTCTCTGCAAGACCTGCTGAGCTGGAGAGAGAAAAACCATTGGCAGAGGGTGGCAAAGGCAATTCGTTTCACAGCTCCTCTCCAGTGATGTCTGGTAGGGGATAATCAGCTGTCTGGAGATAATGTTTAATTTCCCCCTCTCCCCCAAAGCACATGTACAAATTCTGAGTGATAGACAAAGAGAAACAAGTGCTGCTTTTTTTTTTTTTTCTTGTTGGTTGTTTCCCTCCTTTCTCTTCATTTCCTCATCCCAGTAGAGAAATGGGAAATCAAGGGGAGAGAGACACGACCTGGTTTGTACAGAAGGGGAAGCAATAAAAGCTTTTCTATGCACAATAACAGTCCCCCACCCCTAGGTATTTCCAAGCCACCAGAAAGACAGATATTGGAAAAATTCTATTTTTTTTTTTGCCTGCCCATGATAAAATGCAGTTTTCCTCCTCACAGATTTACAGAAAAGTAGGAGGGGAAAAATGACAAACTTCTGCACATTCTGCTCTGACTCTGAAAGCTCCCAAACAAGAAACTCTCTTTTAACCCTCGTTTGTGCAGCGTCGAGCAGGGATTTTCAGTAATAAAATAAGCTGCAGGTTATTCCTGCTCTCTCCCCTCAGATTTAGAACATTTGTTGTGAAGTACCAATGCCAAAGGTGAAAAGGAAGGGTTTATTCTGTGCTTACAGCTTCTTGCACAGATCTAGAACCCCTGCCACTGTCACAATTGTGCCCAGTGATGTGCAGTGACAGCCAAGTGCTGCCCCATCCCATGGGATTTTCCCTGCAAGGTGCTCAGGAGAAAACAGCCCTTGGGACTGTGGGCTGAGTTGTACCCTTGGCCTTTCAGGGCTCAAAAGGAAAGCACAGTGGGGGTAGTTTTCATTTTTTTATTCAGAAGCAAGCCAGGGTGAGGCATTGCTGAAGGGGAAAACAGCAGGGGAGGCAGGAGGGCTCATGATGAAGCACTCAGGTAAGAAAAAAACCAACAAAAAAAACCCAACCCCAAAACAACACCAAAAAAGACCCCCTAAAATAAAAAAGAAGAAGAAATGCTGCTGAGTTATTTGGCAAGAGCCCTTCTCATCTAGGGGTATAAAAGAGTCAAGAAAAAGACCACACAATAAAAAGGAAAGGCTGTCTGAAGTACCCTGTTTTACACATTGTTAGGCTGGAGCAATCTGCTGGAGCAAACCCTTTGAAAAGGGGCTGTTTCTTGTGTGAACAGCCAGTTGTGTGGAGCTGGGAGGCATACAGCTGTAGACAGCTGTGGGGCTGGTACTGTAACCCAATCATTTTAAGAGTGAACTCTGGCATGTCGACGGGAGGCCCGAGAAGGGGAGAGCAGCCAGCAAGTACAGTTTGCTTCTGTATGAGCCAGGACACATCCACCTTCCTGCACAGCTCAAGTTCACCCAGGCAGAGCTCCTTGGAACTCAGGCAGGATGCTGCTCCCCCCTCCACACACACATAAACTCCCCCTCCCACTCCCACCACCCCCTTTTCTTTTCTTTTTTTTTTTTTTTTGCTGGTTGGATTTTGAAGAAATTTCATTTTAGAGGCTTTTTTTACCTCCCTTTTGACCCCTGTCTGCTGGCAAGTTTCCAGATGCTCCGACTGGATGGTTGTTCTGGGCTGGAGAACCCTGCAGCTCCCAGGAGCTCAGGAGAATGCTGCTGCTCTCCAGTGAAGCTAAATCTTTCCACTCTTCCCCCCCTAAGGACAAACCAATACCAGAAGGGTGCATCTGTTCTATCTTCCTAATCTTCCCAGCATTACACAACATACCCGGACACAGGGATATTTGGAATTAATAACTACAGGGAGGATTCTGTATTTCTACATCAAACAGACTTCCAGCAGAGCAGTGAAATAAGGGTCAAGTCAGATTAGGGGCTGGCCCACAATGTCCAAGCTGGCATGCTTGGGCAAAAATGGGTTTTTTGCCCCCAAAAGAGGGGCTACCCCTCGGGAGGAGGCAGCCTGGGTGCATTTACTTGTGCCAAGGGGAGGCAAAACCATCAGTGGTTGTTGGAACAGGTGACACCACCTGTGTCCAACACCTACAAAAGCAACTTTGGGTATGGTTTTGAGGGACATGGTTTAGGGGTGAAATCTGTAGAGTAGGTTGGACTGGATCCCAAGGGACTTTTCCAACCTGGATGATTCTATGAACCAACAACCCTCAGGCAATTTGAAGTAGCACTATACCTGATGTCCAGGAGGAGATCAGGAACAAGGAGGGGGTCAAACAAAGACCCCAGAACACTAAAAATGGGTCTGCTGGCCAATGAAAAGAGTCTCAGGCAGCTGTTTGCCAGTGGGGTACAGGGTGCCACAGCAAATGATTTAAAATAAATAATGGAATTTATACAATATTTCCATTCTGGCTTCTGTCCAGAGCTCCAAGTCAGTAAAATGGGAAACCAGTGTGGGATGGAGAAGTGTCTGTTTGAACTCTACCCACTTAAAAGGTGGCACTTAGGTAAAGATACCAGTGGGGGAAGACAAGTGAAGCACTGGCTGCATTTGGAGGAGGAAGGAGAGGATCAGATGTGGGCAAAGAGTTTGGTTCATGTAAAAAATTAGAAACCCAGAGGTAAAGAAATGAATCCAGAAGACTGACATTTGAAGGGTTAATGGGATTTAAGCTTTGATCTCCCAAGAAAACATGCTGAAAACGTAGCCCAAGGCGTGTTCACCATTTTGTTTGCTAGTAAAACAATGCAATTTGATTTTTGTTGGCTTGTTGTTTTTAAGTGGAACCTCATGGGTGTTCTGTTAAATTCAGCCCACAAAAGCAATTTGTGTCATTTTAATGTAGCTCCTGTGTTAGAAATGTTTGCTTTTAAATGCAAGTTTTATTGTTTTCATTGTTTGCACATTAAAAGCTAGATCAATAAGGAAAGCAATTCATGATGTTCTTCTTCAAAATTCAAGCCTTATCTACCCCATAAATTGGGGTAAATATGAAAGTGTCAGAAATAACAAAGGCTCATTCTTTGGGAATATGAAAAGAATAATTCCAGATCATCTCTGCTTTGACCTATCACTATCTATCATGTGTCTTAATATTTACACGAGAGCCCTGTGACTGATAGGATGGAGCATTCTGTAATAGGTGAGAGTGAGGGATTGTTATATTCTGGTTTGCAGAAGCATAGGCATGACTTGAGCTTTTCTAAAATGGAAGAGGAGCCTTCTTTCTGCAAGAAAAATATAGCTAAATATTTATCAGACAGCAAGTGTTGTATATATGTATATATATAATATATAATGTATATATTGCTATTAAGTTATCCCAATACAGAAGGCAAGGTGGGGACAATTTCCACAGCAAGGATCAGATCCAAGAGGTAGATTTGGGTCCTGACTCCTGATCTGCTACTGGCTTTACATTTAACCTTGTACAATTACTCCTACTTCTTAGGGCCTCTGTTTCCCACCTAGACCCAGGGGACAACACTACAGTGGGTTTCTTGGTCTTTGATATTTGAAACACGTTTAGAGATTCCTTCACTGAAGGTGCTAGACAGAAATCCTTATTGTTATATTTTTATAGCCCATTTCTTCCTGCAGGTTCCCAAAGGTAATTTCAAGTCTCTATAGTCCTGGGTAGGAGGGAGCAAAGAGTGCCCTAGCATATTAGATTCCTCTCAGGCACGAGCTGGCTGCCCTGTAAAAGTACACAGTCACTAGATAGGCATTTGAATAACAATTTTGGAGGGGAGACCAAGGGAGAACCATGTAATCAGAAAAGTAAAATCTGAGCAAACAACCTTCCAGACTGTTAGGTGACAAGTACACTTGAATCCTGCTTCCTCCGAGAGGCACTGGTAGATAAGAGCTCGTTTTTGCTTTTTTTGGTGGAAGACTGGCCCTTCCACTGGTTGTGTCAATGGCAGTTAAACCACCTACAAAGTCATTACTTCATTCTGCAGTAAAGTGCTTTTTAACAATAACATGTCCTTTAAAATGTCTCTGAGGGGACTCAATAAATGGGGGATTGGTAGAAGACCATCTAATCTAAGTCAACACATCACTGGGTGTGTAGAACACAAGACCCACTACTTCCATCACGTGTCAAGCTTCTTGCTCCATCTTCCCTAAAATATCCCTCTCTCATGTCAAGGCATTTGCATTAAAAGGTCGGTGTCAGAAGCAGAATCAGGGGTAGTACAAGGTAGGACTCTGCACACCTTCCCACCTCATAAATCCCACCCACAATGCCAGTATTAAGGAGGACAAAAAAATAAATAAATCACCTTTTGCAACAATTTCTGAAATAGCTGTAAATTTTATTGCTTAAGTGTATGCAACAGCAACTTCAGCAAACAGATGCCTTTGAACAGGGTAGAGAAAGGACATGCACATGACCTTTTGGAAAAGCAGACAGCCAGGGCTAGACTAGGTTGCTAAATAAATCAGCATTAATCAGCTGGTGACTACACAGCATGCTGTAGCAAACCACGCTCAGCAGAGATGCCCCTGCTGGTGGCACATCTCAGAGGCTTCCCTGGTCTGTGCCAGGGATCCACAGAGGATCTGCACTGTGGACCCACTGGAAGGATGTGTTATATTCACATATAAAGAGGAGACACCAAAGGTTGTGACAACTTCAGCCACTGGAGCCTGGCTGAAGCCTGTACCTCCTGCCATCACCTCCCACTGCCACACCACGTGCTGCCAGCCCACGAGGCCATGCAGCAGGGTTTGCAGATCCAGGGCTACTCTATTTGCCTGAGTACTTGTGGCAGAAGCATTCATGTGAATGATTTGAAAGGCCCTCGAGAGTCACTCAGGTAGGTAGCAGAATGAAAGCCACATGATTTAAGTGGCCACTCCACACCATGCAAATAGGATTTGAACCCGAGGGGTGCAGCACACCAGGAAGGTCCATTTGCTCAGCCTGTAGCCCAGGGTGTTCAAAAGCTTTTGGCATCTTGCAAGTTCAGTTCAGAAAACTTATTCAAGAACAGCAAATAGCTGGTGAGAACTCATCTATATGCTGGAAGTTTCTCTCCTTAAACATTTGCTAAATAATTTAGGAACAAAACCCAGTAATAATAAAACCAAAACACAACCTAAGTCTACTCCCAAATGATCTGCAAATACAAAACAGCAATAAGTCTATTAATTATACTCACCTAGTGCTACTCTCATATTCCCTACCATCCTCCCCATGCTGATTTTCTTTTGATTCAGCAGCTTTCCTTCTCTTGGCATTTCAGGCTGCAAGGGCTGGATGTACTTGGTTAGAATTCAAAACCACGAGGGGGTTTAGTAACTGAAAGCTGTTGGGGTTTTCTGGGGTTGTTTTGGTTTGTTTCCCACCCCCTTTCTTCAGCAGATCTCAACAGGAGATAAACACAAATTCTAGAAGGGTGACCTGAGTGATTAAAATTGGGAAAGTTCAGTCCTCATCAGCACCCACCAGTAAAAATCAGAAGCTTCCTTTCCTGCCTTCACTTAAATAAAAAAAAAAAAAAAAAGAAAAAAAAAAAGGAAAAAAAGAAAAAAAAAAAGAAAAATACAAATATGGAGTCTTTGGTTCAGCTGAAAAATACATTGCAATGTGTCAAGGTTTAGGGTCAGGGCAGCAATGCTCTCTGCTACCCCCTCTCCCTCCCCAAGGGGAAAAGAAACAAGGGAGAGAGACTGATTAGGAAAGGAAATTAGAACAGCTTAAATGAAGATAATAAAAATGGAATATCCACATATACAGAACCAGTATCAAACCCAGCCCCCTCTTATGGCAATGACATCACTGTCACTGCTGATGCTGGGGCAGGCACTGAGGTCCCAGGCTGCACTCAGAACCAGATTCAGGAGCTGGATTCTGGGACTGGATTCAGGAATACACAGATCAAGACTGAAGACACAACTGAGTCCTCCTCAGATGCCAGCCAGGGAAGAAGAGCTTGACCCTCCTTGTCCCTCAGCTTTACACCAAATATGATGTCCATTGGGATGGGATCACATCCCTTGCTGGTCATTTTGGGGTCACCTGTCTTGGCTGCTCCTCCCTGCAGGTACAGCCTTTGGCTTTCTGCACCCCCAGCATGGTGCACAAGGTCCAGCAGTGACCTTGGCCCACACAGCAACCCTGGGTACTAACTCTAAACATGGGCTGTTATCTCTGCTGGGAGCAAAAACACTGACTTCAGTTGGTGCAGGGGGTTAGAGACTGAGCTGAAAAGCAAAACCACTGGACAGCATTGTTCTGTTCTCACTCAAACCAAGACACAAGGCTTGCCAGGGGGTTCACTAGCATTCATGTCCCAACTGACTGCTCCCCTGTACTGGGTCCTGTGCAACTGCAGATTGTCCAAGACAAGTCTGGACTGTCATTAGCTGACTTTAAATCAAGTCATGCGAGGAAGAAGAGAAGGAGCAAGAGGAGTGGCAGGAGAAATGCTTTGCATGAGGCCTACACCAAGACCCAGGAAGAGCAATAAATTAGAATTCACTCCTTGGCCCTGATCCAAGCAAAGGCTCCGTTCTCTGTGTGTTATTTTAAAGATCAATGTCATCCAGTTGACCTCAACAAAACATCTGCTTTCTGCTGGAACGGATGGACATTTATTATCATGGCTTAGGTCTCTCTTCTGAAACTGTCCTCCCCTAGCAGCAGCCAAGTTCTGAACTCTAACACCCATCGTTAAACCCAATTTTCAAAATCATTGCAAGAAGTGGAGAGTAACATTAAGAGCAAGGAGACAGATGGTGCCATAATAAAATCCCCTCTCCATTCTTACTTATTTCCACTGCTTTTACTCATCGAAACAGTCCCCCTCCCTGTTCCAAGCATATCATGTTTGCACTCCACATGTTAGTTCCCTGTCTGTTAGGTGATCCAAAGAAAGGACTAAAAACCCTCTAGAGCTGATGGCACTAATCTGATGACCTGACAAAGTTCAAATCAAGAACCAGTTACTAGGCAATAAAGACAAACCATGGCTGCTATTCAAAAGAACTCATAAATCTAAACATCTTCTGCTTGCTCTCATGCAACAGCTCTAATGTTTCTTCTACTTTTATTTTGTGAAGATTGTTCATTATTACTTTCACCTCTTTGCCTCTCTCAGGATGTCAGCTCCATCTGCCACAACATATCAGAGTGAATCTTAGCAAGTACAGTTCAGGTGCTCACTTATCCTCCTGAACTCCGAGACTTGACATAAGCCTTAAGAATACACACATTCTTATTTTTAGTTGGTTTTGTTGAGGTTTTTTTTTTAAAATCAACATTCTGCAGTCTCCTCACCTCTTGACTTCATTATTTTGTCTGCCTTTCAATTCCCAATCACTCTTCTTGCCCTTCTTTTCTTTCTTACCTTAGAATTACTGAACGTGATGCAGATGCTACATTGCCTTGCTTAGTAATGCTTCTGCTGAGCATCTCAGCTGCCACTTCAGTTTGCACATTAGCAACCAGAGAATAAACTCTAATTGTTTTGACACTTTACCATTTGGCAACCCTTAACACACCCAAGACTAGAGGTTTCAGCACTCAGCTGCTTCTAGAAGCAAAGCATACCACTCTTTATTGACTTGTAGTTGGCTTCTCCCTTACTAATGTTTTCTGAACTTCTTTTATCTTGCTGCTGCTAAGCACATCCTTTTCCATCCCCTGCAATTCAACAGCCTTTATATTCATGTGCAGCCCAATTCTCTGCCAGTCTCATCTTTTCATTGATGTCAACTGGATTACATGTTGCTCCTACCTGCCTCCAAGTTACTGCTCATTTTCTGTGTCAGGTAAAGGGACTGAACAGATTTTATTCTGCAATCATAGTCCTTCCTGGAATTCCTTTATAGCTTCAAATTGCTCACCACAGTGAGCTGCAATTGTCCCACGGTGAAAAGCGTTTTCATCAAGACAAAAATAGAAATATGGGAGCTGGCACCAAGGGTTCTGGTCAATGCAACAG
This sequence comes from Ceyx melanurus, assembly GCA_024611195.1. Taxonomy (NCBI): domain Eukaryota; kingdom Metazoa; phylum Chordata; class Aves; order Coraciiformes; family Alcedinidae; genus Ceyx; species Ceyx melanurus. The sequence goes on from JANHGL010002759.1 coordinate 52,825, forward strand.
TCTCTTTCCAAGAATTAGAGGAACCCCATCTTGTACTGAAGGGAAATCTAGCATTTGTGGGATAAATAACCTGTCGGCAGGTGAGTCTCTCTCTTGTCAGATTAATTAGCACCCATCTCCTTCCTTTAAACACAAGACTGTAATCCTTTCAAGACTCAGCCTTATTTATTTTCTTGCTCTAACTGGGGATTCTCGGGATATTGTTGTGCCTGGCGTCAGTAGATGGCACTGTGACATACACTCTCCCAGGTCCCTTTTTGTTCGCCTGCAAGCAAAGGTTTAGTTTCCCCATTTTTGTGTGTGTGTGTGTGTGTGTTATAATTAGTTTTGTTTATGCAAGGTTCTCCAGTCCTTCGGGAGCAAACTGTGGAAGCAGGGAGATAATTTGCTTTCTGCAAATGCCCTGCTCTCTGATTGAGGTCAGTTCTTGAGCCAGAATCAGTCTCTGGGTACCAGTCACTGAGGTTAGGTTGAGATTCTTATAAGAAGGGATTATCCTGCATATTATTTGACCATTCTTGCTCCAAAACAAAATAGGGCAATTAAACTGAGAACGTACCAGTGTTCCCCTCCAGCAGAAAAGCAAGTCTGCAGTGCCCAAGCTATCTTTCTGCCCTGTGACAACAGATATGTGTTGCTATATTTAGGACTCTGTTCTCCCAAGAATGGGACATGCAAATGGAAATAGATTTTTCGAGTCCTTTGGTTTCTGAAACTCAACTTCCAATGTTGGGAAGCCAAAGTACAAATTCAGGAACCCACGTATTCAAGCAAATGAAAGACAAGTCAAAAATTGAGTCGTTTTCAGAGATTTATACTGCGACTAGTCTAAGGCATCATAAACCTGTGGAATGTCAAGACAATAAATAAAATTCAGAGCCAAAACATGAACTGAAACACCTTCAAACCAGCTCGATGGCCAACACCTCCACTGTTAGATGCTCTAGATTATTTGCCTCCTCTTCTGAGGGACTGCATAACAAAGAGTATTATCTTTTATTCATACTTAAGTTAGGATAGTTGATATCATGATACCTAGAAATCTCAGCAGAGGTACAGAGCCCTATTAAGTATTCTTCAGAGAGGAGATAACAAATGGATTCAGATTAAAATGTCATCAAATTATTTCACACACAAAAAAAACTTCTCTTTAATAAAAAAAGATAAGAGAAAGATAATGAATGTTTATTAAGAGGGTTTTTGTTTTGGATTTTTGTTTGTTATTTTTACAAAAGCACCTTTAAACCTTCCATCTTTTCCTCAGTTTTAAGCAGGAAATTCACCTCTACCTTGAAAATTGTTAATTCTTTAACAACGACCAACATTTGATAAATGCAAAAGCAACAAAGGAGAAAAAAGAAATATCCCAAAGTATATAAAAAAAAAAGTGTTAGCATAAACATCTTGTTTAAATATCAACACAGAATCACAGATCCACACACAGCTGCACACAGTGCAAGCACGTGTGCAAAATGTCTTTATGACCTCATAGGATGAGGTGTCCTTCACAAGAACGACAATTATCATCAGTGCTTGATTAGCAAGTGTCAAACTGACAAAGAGTGATCAGTAAATATAAACAGAAGGCCTGTAAAGTATACAAAACCTTTCTGACAAGGTACCACTCAGCTAATAGCTCCTTGCAGCATTGAAGCTTCACGGGCTACTTGTACATGACTTCTTTGAATCAAAGAATGCTAGAGAGTGAACAATAGTTCAATAGACCTTCCTATCTGGGCATGAAGAAGAAAATGTACACTTGAAACTCTGACTGACCACGAGACAAGGACAACTTGGAAAAATAGTTGCAAAGTTACTTCCAGGGAGGGTTTTTTGACACCAGAGCCCCCAGAAGTGTAGCAGAGAATTATTTTCCTTTAACATGCTTACAGCTAAAGCATTGGCTTCCATTCAACTAATAGAAATGTTAGTGCTTAGAGCCTGCATGCCTTGCATTCCTGTAGTAATACAATTCTGTATTAAAATCTATTCCAGTTGCTTGATTTATGAAAATTGTTAAAATGTGCTGCATTTGTACCGAGCTTATTGGATCAAAAGAAAAAAAAAAAGGAAAAAAAAAGGAAAAGAGAATCCATTTTAAAGCAGAAAGAAAAAGTGAGAGCACATGCTGTTGTGCCTATCTAATATGGGAAGCCGTGGTCCTTATAAAAGTTGCCTGGGTCCAAAAAGTGACAATTTTATTTCAAAAGGTGACGACGTCCCAAGAATTTGTTGCAACTTGCGGCCAAAGTCGTGGTTGGTTTGCTCTCCAACATTCCCTGGATTTTGTAATATGTCAATACATCATGTTAATGCAAGTTTGGGGGGGGGGGGGGGGGGGGGAGAAAAAGAAGGCAGGAGAAAACAAAGCACCCTTTACAGACAGAGAAAAC
>JANHGL010002759.1:55227-97443 GCA_024611195.1 Ceyx melanurus
CTACTCGCTCGCGTTGCGGGACGGCGGGGGCGGGCACGTCCGAAGTAAAAAAAAGGAGAAGAGAAAGCAAAAGCTCCCTTTTTAAGTATGAGTAATCTATCCAAATCCTACTGAGACACACAAAGGAACGGCGGCAATTTTCCCTTTCATAAAATGCGGACTTGCTTTAAATACTTCCTCCCTACATTTTCAAAGCACAGTTGTATGAAATGAAGGGGAAATGACACCCTTACCCATTGAAAAGGAGATTATGTAAAACTGGTTGGAGAAGCCAGCCGTGTTAATGCAAATACAAGTATGATCTTATTCATAAGTTGCTATTGTGTTAGCGGGACATGTGTTTCCTAGATGTGTCTACCTAAAACTCTGCCAGGAGAAAAACCACGTTGGATTTTTCTGGGTTGTTTTTCTTTTAATGTCTTTTTGTTGTTTGGGGTTTGGGTTTTTTTTTTCCTTCCCCAGGATTCATTACCCTGTTTCGCAAATAAATATGAAACCCAGAAGATCACTTTCAAGAAGTGAAGGATTTGGTCTGCCATTGTGCTGAGCACTCGATTCCACTTGAAGTTAATGAGAGCAGTCAGCAGCCTTGACAATAAGACACTACAAGGATTTTATGTGCCCAAAGGTGCTGGAGACACTCTGCAAGGAGCCCGGGTTCAGCTCCTTTTCCACTCATGACCTAAGATTTCTTTCTGCCAATAGCAGCTTGTTGTTTCTAAAGTAGCAACTGGGGACAGTCTGTACCTAATAATTATTTTATGAAGTTAAGCCCCTACTCCAACTTGACAATGGCCTATGCTACTGACTACATTAGACATAGCCACTCATTTTGCCAACTACTCAAACATCCTTCAGCTGGGAAAAATACACCCAAGTCATTCCCATCCCCTTCCAACACCCTCAGTTTGAGAATCTACTTATTAGTGGTTTACTTCCCATTGGTGCCATTTGGAAGGAGTCAAGTTTAGATCCTAAGCCTGAAGCCGTAGGATCAAAGAACAAGATCACTCCAGACTGCATTTGAGATGTAGACCAAGTGATGTCTCAGAGGAAAACAGATCAGAAAGAAAAACTACTGTTGCAAAACTCTGAAGCCCAGTCAAAACCCAGCTCCCAGGATGGACTCAAGCTGAAAAACTGGTGACTTAGGTAATGAATTTGTCCCTTTGCTAGGAAAGGGACAAATATTGCACGTATCTGAACATGCTGTACCTAAAGTAAAGGAGAAGTGTTGCCCTCTGCCACTGAAAAGAAGATTATGTACAATGTGGTGGGAGAAGCCAGTTGCATTAATGCAAAGAGATGTGTGACCTTATTGGTCCATTGCTTTGTGCTGGAAGCACACGTTGTAGCATTTTATTCTTGGACATGAATAAGTCAACCTAAAGTAACTTGAAATGGGAGTTGATCCTCTTCTTTCTTCTGTCTGCCACTTCTTATTCTTCTTGGCTTTCCATGGAAACTGGGTGGCAGCTTGAGGAAATCCAAGGCCTTGGATATGTGTGTTTAACTTTTAATCGGTAAAGAAGGTCTAATTAATCTTCATTATGTGGAGTCCTTTGAAATAGATGCCTATATTGAGTGCCCTTCCTGTTCAGCTCTGGTCCAGATGAGTTTCTGGCTCACTCTGTAGGACCCTGGGGTCTTATCATATGAAAGGCTGTTCAGCATTCGATGAGGAAATGATTATACAGTCTCCCAACCCTTTTCTACTTACAGATATAACAGCTGGTACCAGTCAAAACTGACTTCAGTTTGTCAGCTAAAGGTAGCCTAATGTCCAGCCTACACCAAAACTCTTCATTTTTAGGAAATGGTGGTGCTTCAGAACAGAGAGAGGTTTAAATCCCACATCTTATTCTACAATAGACTACTTCACTTAAAAATAGTGCTACCAGGTCCTTCAATAGAAAGATCCCCTTGGCTTAAATTCCTGAGGTCTTGTGTTTTGTTGTTTGGATTTGTTTTTTTAAGGCAATATCTAAAAAAGAATTAACAGAAATTTAATTTTTACATCAAGGTATCATGAATCTGAGTTAGCTTTAAGAGTAGGGTCTGAGATGTGAAGTTTTTCAAGGTAAAAGAAGCAGAAAAAAACCCATAAATCTAAGATACAGTTTAGCAGTAGCAGTGCAAAGACCTTCAGAGGTTGGCTTGATGGCTGAAGGCCATTTAAAGATATTTGCCAGGGAAAATCCCACATCATTCAGGTACCTGAAGGCCTCAGGAAATGGTAGAATATTATTATATATATATATATGGGTGTAGGAACCACAAAACAAAATAAAAACCCAACAACCAACCAACACATCAGAGCCCTACACAAAACCCCCCAAACAACACCAACAAAAGGATAATTGAAGGTCTGGCTTTCTGGAGATGCAGAGAACTTCATAAATGATTACATAGTGAAAATACTGATTTCCAAGCATTCAATTACTTTGCTTTTTAGCTCCATTTCCATTGGATATAAGCACATTAGATCATTGTCCCCAATCTTGAAAGGGTCATCTTTCCAAGTATTTATCTAATGCCCAGACCCTTAACTTGACATGCATCCAACATCCATAAAAAAGAGGTTGTGTGAGGAGCAGCTTGCTAAATTTAGGGATTTGGCCTTTTTATTTACTATTTTGACAGAATCAGGGAAAGAAAAGTTAACTTCCTCTCCTCCTCCCAGCCAGTTTATTCTTTAATCTATCAAAAGAATTATTAAATCTTTTAAAAGATCAAACACTCAGATTCTTCACAAAGGTTGTCACAATGAATTCATTTGCAGAGCTTTCATCCCCTCTTCCCCACTGTGCTGAAATAATGTTGACTATTTTTCGCTGTCTCTCTCACTTGCTGTAAAGATCCAGTTGCAAAGGTTGTTGCAAGGACTCAATCTCCCACTCTTTTCCCACCTGGCAAAAATATATTCTAGAAACTAAAAAAGCAGGTGGCGATACCTTATTGTTGCTACTCTGTCCAAAAAAAAACCCCATCTCATAAAATAAATGTTTCAAAGGTGGTTTATGATACTAGAGAGCAAAGAAAAAGGAATAGCAGTGGTGAGATGATCCCCAAAAATTCCATTCTCTAAGAGTGCTACTTGGGTATTTAAGAGAGCAGATCATTTTTATTGCTTGGTAGCTCAAGTAGTACCAATCAATGCTCCATAGAACAGCACATTCCTTTGGCTTAATTAGGAGATCTTGAAGCTAACAAAAACACACACTGTATAAGCAGTGCATACAGAGATTCAATCCACAAAATACATCATTCTACTCCATTTCTTACAGAACCAGAGAGCCTTTCCCCCAAACACTCATAAAGCAAAGAGGGAATGTTTTCAATACAGAATATTCATTAATTTAAAGATCAGTCTTCTTCAAATGAGAGGGATTTAAAATAAACTATTTTTTTTCCCTATGAAAACAAAACACTAAAAAAACCCCATGAATCTTAATTTTCAAAATTCTGAGTTTTGCCACACGTCAAATGAATCCGATCAGAGCAGCAAATTATTTCTGTAATTAATTGTCTTTTCACAGGCTGTAGAGTTGCAGGGGGAGTCAAGTCAGAACTGTTGTGCATCCAGTTTGCCAGGTCTACTGCCTAATGGGTCACGTTGCCCCCATGATACTGCAATGTGTACTATGATTAAGAGCAGCAGGATGATCCCAGTGAGAAGAGCAGAGGAGGAATGCAGGAGAGTGTGATGCTCATGATAAAGGAGAAGTACAGATTGTTTAGTCTCTCACATCATAAATCCATCTCTTAGTGATTACAAAACATAATTTTTAAAGGGCTCAAAGAAGGGATAATTCTGTTTTGAAAATCCTGCTCTTTGATCTGAGAGCATCAAATCTCTCTTCATACAAGGAGTTTAGGACTCAGCTTGACGTTGGGAAACTATCTGGAGACAACACGTGGGACCACAGTGTTATCTGGAATAACTGAAGGTGCAGAGAAAGCCACTTAATGTAATGGAGAGTGCACTGAAAAATGCCATTAGAAAATGGGCTTATTGTCACAGGCATCTAACTGCCACCAGTTCCTTTCTGACCATCAGCTTCCCAGGTATAAAAAGAAATAACCAACATATATGATTGCAGTTCTTCACTTTTCACAGATTGAGTCAGATTTCATCACAGAAGATGCTCTAGACTCTCAAAAAAAAATAAGTATATTGAAACAATAAAGACAACAAATGCACACCTCTGAAACATAGTTGAGAGCAACAGGATCCCCCCCAGGCTAAATGAGAAAACACTACCCATGTAAATTTGGAACTGAGCTGTTTCATGACAGCTGGAACTAATAGTACTTGTATAAGCCCATCACTTTTGAGAAAGCACTCCAAGCTTTTGAGGAAAAATGTAAAGCTTATTTCCCTGAAAAAGAGTGGAACAAGACAAGGAGATTCAAATCTACATCCCTCTTTTTGTAGGTGAGAATTGGAGCTAGTCCTCAGGAGTTCTCATGAAGTTCTACAGGGTTTGACCCAACCTGGCAGTTCATTGCACAACATCCCCCTCCAAATCAACCCAAGCTTATTTCAGACGTTGCTTCTTGACAAAGACATCAATATGTGGTTTACTATTACCAAGGAGCAAATTCAACTATGCCTGCTCAGTAGACCAAAGCATTATGAATTCCAAATTACCACCACGTCAGGGTTCAGTGCAGCACTGTAATGGAACATGTATCGTGTCTGACCTGTGTGTTGAGGTTTCCCACAGGGTGAGCTTTTCTTCTTTCTGAACACCAATGAAAAACATTTTCAATGGCTTCTATGCCAGAACAGGAATTCTGGAGGTTTCTCCCCCTCCCTCAAAATTATAGCAAAGTTCCAGTCTTCATTTGGAATCATCACTTGTCTAAAGGTTGGTTACCCATTTTACGTTATTTAATGCCATTGCAGTCCTGCTATGGATTTCTAGAAGATAGCTAGGGGAAAACAAAAAAGGGCAAGAAATGAAATGAACTTATTGTTCAGTAAACGCTCTCAATTCACCAATAAATTCCTCCATTATTGGCTTTATTATTGTTAAATTTCATGGAAACATTCCAGATGGGTCTAGATTTCATGTGTCTGCACACACAGAAAACACTGATTGCATCATAACCCCAGGCTTTTTTTTTCTTTTCCCCTAAAAGGTTAATTTACTCAAGGACTACACACTAGGTGGGCACTGGAGAAATGTGAGCAAGTATGCTTTCTACTGCACCTCCATGGAGAGATTAAGGTTCAAGCTCATTTGTTCCTAAATCTTTCTTGACAACAGCTCTGTTGACAGTGAAGAACAGAGCTGTTCTGCTCTGAATAAGAGTCAAGAGCTCATACTAAACCCTGGAGTCACAGGGATGCTTCTTAGGAATCAATCTTGTTTAGCTGGTTAGAGAAATAAGGTCTAAATCAACTTAATCTGTCAAAATTCAGAACATAATGGCTCATAACTGCTAATTCTTTACTTATTTCTCTGAGATGCAGTGCAGAAAAACCAACAAGACAGTATTTCAGCCCAAGGACAGACCCATCATTGACTAAACCTTGACAATAGAACTTGTTCCCACCTCTCCCTTTTTTGCCCCAGCTCCAGGTTTCTGCTTTCCCTGTCCCATAGTTGGATGTGCTTGTGTTTTGGCTGCTATTGCTTTGTTATTTGCTGCTCCCAGCAGCTGTAGGCAACCATTTCCTCCATACCATCTGCCCATCCTGGATTGCTTTACTCTCCCATGCTGTGCTTGAAAAAAAAAAAAAAAGATCTCACACAAAGTTAGAGTAAATTAGCATCTGCAGTACAGCTACCTTTGGAGGACAGAGTGGTTCCTAGTTCTGTCTGTGCAGACCAATTGTCTCTGCCAATATCCAAGAAGTTCCTGCAGCCATCCTACTGTCTGCAATCTTCCTCCACCTGACCATGGATAACGAGGCTTTTGCCCTCTGGTCTCTCACATCTCATTTTCTAGGTGAATTTAATAGGCTGCCCCAGACACAGAAGCTCAATACTGTTAACCAAGGTCCTTGATAGTCAGTGTTGGGCTGCAAAGTAAATGACAGACTGTTGTGCTCCTTGCAGTCCTGCTTTGTCATCAGTGTCTGCTTCACTGACATTCAGATTTGCATTCATCTTTCATACCCAAAATAACCTTTTTCTGCATTTCCACTTAAAGCACACAGAGGAAAATCACCAAGGACAATAGCTCAACTCTAACATTGTGGTGTCATACAAATATGTTCTACTTCTTTGACGTATCAATACTGAATATTGGAAGAGATAGTTGGAGCTAAAGCATAAACAAGATGAAAATCAAGTATGTCAAGTTAAAAAAAAAAAATGGAGAAAAGGGTAACAGTGCCAGTAAAGATCTTAGAATTTTACACATGTACCTGATACTACCCTGGAGGAGTTGAAATGCATTGTAAAGCTGCAGAAGACATGGAATTTCTGAGCTCAGCTACAAATTCACTCTAAAAGTCACAGGCCAGAAAGAGCAGCCATGGGAATAATTTACCTTTAAGTTAATAACACTTTAAAACATTCCCAGGATTTGGGACCCCAACTGCAGGCACCCAGCAAATTGGATGTGACCTGTAACATCAGGGCAGAATTCTTACTCCTAAGGGCTGGTTCCAGTTTTGCTGTGTTCACTGTAGGTTTTTTTCCCCCCACTTTATTTTTAATTCTACTCCTGGTGCTGTAATGAGGTTGGAGAAGCATGCTTACCTATTATCTGGTGTATGTTGCTTTTTGAGGTCCCATACATCATCTAGGCAGCATTATGGTTAATAAAGAAACTGCAAAAGAGGGGGAAAAAATATGTAAAAAGGTAATGAAGGGACTCCAAATGACTAAAATAAACCCAGCTCATGTGACAGACATAGGAAATCATATTGCCATTACCAGTATCAATCCTGAGCTCCCCTAAAGCTGTGATTTTACTAATGACTTAAACAGTGGAATTGAGGCTCAGAGCTCCCTCCATTCTCCTTGCCAGGAAGAAAAGTTATTTGTTCTGTATCCCATTGCCCTTCCCATATGCAGACAGCAGCTGTAAACCTGATGCCACAAAATCCAGGCCAGTGTCCCCACCTCCCCCACAACTCACTTCAATGGAGCCAAGATTTCTTTCACTCAACATATGGTCTAGAATTCCCTCTCATAAATCATTTTGACTGTCAAGTCCTTCAGCACATTGGGACAGACCCAGAAAAGACTTAGGGGGTCTTCAGGTACCAAAGTGTCTAGCAGGGATCCAAAAGTGCCTTGATCAGTGGCCAGCTATTCCTGGGGAGAAGCCTCACTCCCCTTTTCCTGGCTGAAAAGTTCCTTTGTGTCCATTCTGCAGAGAGCCAGTGAGTGTCCAGAACTGACTCGAGTGGGTCCAACGAGCTCAAGAACTGTTGTAGGATCCAGAAACTAGAATCACTGATTCTACACCAATCCTACAGTCATTGGCTGGGCTGTTCACACACAAAAACCAGTAGATGAAGCTGCTCTCTTTGGGGAAAAAGAGTTACCAGAGCTAGGCAGAGATACCTGCATTTTGCACAGCAACACAGAGCATCCTCCCAGAAATTCATCCTCACTCTTAGAAAGGCTTTAAACAGCTCCAGAGTCCTCCAGGAAAGGCAGCCCATGCTGCAGGCAGAGGTTTTAGGAACCAAGACAGACAAGAGCAAGCTCTGGAGGAGCAGAACAAGGGTTAGTGCACTCAATGGGAAGGGGGAGCATCCCTACTCTGGGCACTGGTCCCTGCTTTCGGGGTATTTATTCAGGGGCTGCTTAATGTGAAATGAATAAGCTGTCCTGAATCCATGCATTTGTTGTTAATGGCACTTGAAGTCAAAAGCATAGTGGTTCATTTACTGGGGAATAATCATTTACAGTATTAGCTAATCTTTTTATCAATATAAAGCCAATTACTATGAAGCATCAAGAGTGGCTAGTAATTATGCAATGTAAGCAAATACAATTACTTACTGATTCCATCCTTTATTTGTCATTTGAAATATTGAAAAACATTTCTAATAGGTGCAGAACACAAAGCCCACCTTAAAAGAGCAAGAACATATTGCTCTCCAAATGAGTTTTGTGAGAGAGACATTTTACTCAGTATTTTCCACCATTGAAAGATTTATACTTTTGACAAATTTATTTTATGTCCCTGTATGTATGAGCCACATGTGAATTACTCAGAACAAATATCAATCAGTTGCAGACAGGATTCTGAGTATCTAACAGACTATATCTTGGATCCTCTTAATGTTTATTCTGAGGAGTCCACTGAATTTAGAAGGCTATTCATTTGCAGCAAGATTTTTGTATGTATATTTACAAGAATGACCAAGTAAAAAGCATCTTTCTAACAAGTCAGAGATGCAAGCACCAAAATAATATATCAGGAGGCTAGGAATTCACTATTAACATGTCAAAGACATAAATTATAACTTGCATTATCTAAGTAAACAAGTAGAATAAACCTAATCTCTTTTAAGATTCTTTTAAAATTAATAATTTCACGTATTAGCAAGCTGGGAAAGAAAGTAATGCTGTGAAAATATCTTTGACTGTATTCCAAAAAAATATAGCCACAATAATTGCTTGCAGTCTCTCTAAGGACCCTGCTTTTAATGCCTGGCTAACACAGTGGATGAGGAAAAAAACCTCAAGTACATTTGGTCATCTCATCTCCCTCTTTCACATTTGAGTTCCAACCCAACTGAGCAGCGTTGTGTTTGGGTTTTTTTCAGATATCTGAACCTGATCAGTTCACTTATTAATTCAGATCAATGTATACCTTTCAAATCCATTGCCATGTAATAGGTGATTGACTTCAGCAATCAATATTAAAGGTTCCAAGAACTGCAGTTCTCTTATTTCCAATAGTTTGGAGCATCATATTGAAGCCACACTGCACGTTAGAACCAGGAGCTCTGCAACAGCAAATTTATTGGTCTTAACCTTTTAAAAAGTTTTCTGTGCTAAGAATAGCACAGCATTACTGCACACTCCATTTTTAATGGAGTTATAACAGAAGAACCTGATCTATTCATAGTCTATATTGCTTCAGCACTCACATCCCTCTTTCCTTACCCTCTCAGCCATGCACAAGACATCATAAATATGTGATATTGCACATCTATGGCACACAGGAAAATATTGGCACACGTGGTTCTGATGTAGGGACTCAGGATGGAAAGGTTATCTAAGCTGCTTTTCCCACTCATCAATGCCCAACACCCAAAATGCCTCAACTTTATTGGCCACTTTACTAGCAAAAATAAAGGAAAAATAAAAGCTCTTCACTCTTACAGATAGAGGAGGTAACAGGGAAAGGTGGGCAAATGATGCCTTAGGGCTCTTGAAAAGGAGTGGATAAGTGAACCCCAGGCAAGCCAAGTGATTTAAATCTGACTTAAACTAGAATTGACAAGTTTTCCCTTTTTCTGAAAGTATCAATAGGTGCAGATCAGCCTTAAGTATTTATTTACTAAACAGCTATAAAGTGAAAGGCTGCAGGGCTGAGAGAATCCATGGTGCCTCCTGCTTCTTCCAGACACAAACTCCACAGTTCCCAAGGCAGTCAGGAAATAACTTGGAAGCTGCCAAGGTCAAGTTCAAGTCCTGCAGCACAGATACCATCCATCCCAAATTTCCACATATTGACTGGATATTCCTCCAAGAGCCACATTTTCCCTTAAAACCATTGATGGCTTCACATTTGGTTTGGTGGGAATACTACTCAATGTGGCCACTGAGACAAATAGGATTTGTCCCATCCCTCCTGATGTTTTATTAAATCAGAAGTGAACTAAACCCATAGTTTTCACAGAGCACAACACTACAACAGACCAACATTTCACTCCCTATGAAAGCTGAGCATGGGGAAGCTTTGGCACAGAGCATTCAAATCCCTCCATCTTCCTTGTAAAGAGAAAAAAAAAAAAGGCATAAAATTTGGGAAAACCTTGGAACAAAATATTTGCTCTTCAGTTTTATCTTCGTGTAGAACACCCTTGCACTCTGGCAGGCATCAGCTAGGAGTAGAAAGGGGCAAATTTCACAAAAGGCAGAGTAGTCACCTCCACACATCTTTCAAATTGCTGGAGGAATTAACGAGCAGCTCCTGTTAACCCTCAAATCAAAATGTCACCGCCGTAAATTTCTCCCAATATCAGAATGCACCAGGGGGCACGAAGGGATGAGCTGCTTTTTTTTTTTTTGCCTACCAGCTTTAATTTCATTATTTTTAACTCTATCATTTCCAACGGGGTGTCAAACAGGAGAGCAGGATGGGAATCGGAAACAGAGTTGCTTTGCAACTGGGGAAGAAAAGAGACTTTCTGCCTCACTTCTCCCTCCCCCAGTCCTTATCACCCTCCCCAAAAGGTTTCTCTGAAATGGTACCACACAGACATCTCATCAAAAGTCAAAGTAGCAGAAGGTGGTGAAAAAGCCCACAATAAAATAATAAAAATTCTAAAATCCCAACTCCCTCCCTCCTCCATCCCCCAGTCACTGAAAGAAGGGGAAATGGTGGGGTTAAGAAAATAAAGTTCTCTCCCAGTAAGGCTGCCACATAATGAATACAGCATTATTATGCAGAAGGCCTCTTGAGACATTGGCCTAAAAAAATTCCACTGAAAAAGGAAACACCTGTTGGAATATTAACTAGGACAAAGTCAAGCAAGGAGAAAGAGGGTAGGTGGCCAAGGGGTTGGAAAATCCAAGAGGAAATGTCAAAGGGATTTTTATTTTTATTTTTTTTTCACAAGTGTGACATTCCTCATACTTGAATTCCTAAGACAGCAAACTGCATTTTCCTCACACAAATATCAAGAAGTAAAAGACAAAAGGAAGCCAAGGGTAGGTAAGTGACCTAAGTTGCCAAGAGCAGAGTTACTTTGGTCATCCTTACACTTCACAGGCACAGGAACAAATGGATTCTGGGGATTGGAAACCATTTCTAGCTCATTTCATAGGGAAAATTATTAACTTTTATTCTTTTTAAAAAGAAATATAGCTTTTTCTATTTTTTTCCCCCTTTTGACCATGGGAAGTTTTCTCTTAAGCTGAATTCCCCACCCTATTTTGCAGCAAATAAAGGTTCCTAAGTTCTAATGCACTGCAATAATAAATTCCACTTGGCATCATCCCAGCAATTTTCCTTCCCCCTTCCCCTGCCTGGGAAACTGAGGCACAGGACAAAGTCTCCTTGCAGATGGAGAGACCAGAGAGCTGTGCAATGCTCTGAGCAGATATCACTTAACCATGACAGCCCCTAAGGTGGCACACAGGGTATACAAAGACATCCAAGGACTGGTACAATCACATCCCAAGGCTGCACCCAGTACAGAGGGGGCAAAAAAACCCAAGTATTCTGTGACCTCTGCTATACTTCCCAGTGCCAGACAGTCCCCATTTAGTTTGTCACAAGACCAGTGTGGAAAGGAGCCCAAAGTTCACCCGTTTTACACTGTTTGCTGCCTGACTAGAAGATGGATCATCAGCTGGACCCTGTCTTCCACTGAATGCCCATTGAGACTGAATTCTGCAGGGCTTAGCACAGGTTGGAGAGCACTATAAAGAACAGGAACCTGCAAGAGCACTTGTGCTGTGCCAGGAAACATGATACTGAGTTGTAGTGCACTTGTAAGCATTTTTTTTTCTTTTTTTTTTTATCCAATACTTTTATTTTTAAGGGAATAATGTTTCTTTCCCTACAATACACTGGAGAAGTATCTTAATCCTCTTGTAAAAGTCCCTGCAGAGCAGGAAAATAATGTGTTTCAAAAGGTTTAGACTTGACATAACAAGGGGGGGCCTGAGGAGCCCAGTGCTTTGCAAGGCAGATAGATGCCCAGCACAGGTCTCCTATGGGCACAGGGGGAAATTCATCACAGATATGATGCCCCTTTCTAGAATCTCACCCTGTTTGAACAGGCTGGATGGGGAAAATAATCACAACAGGTGTAAATCACAAAGCTGCTCATTGTTCCCACCACCTGCCTTGTGGAGAAGAAAATAAAAAATAGAAAAATAATAAAAAAAAAATCAAAATAACCCCCCCAAAAAAGGCCAACAAAAAAACCAAACCACAACACACAGCCACTTACAGGGATGTTTTGGCAGCTTAGCAAGAAAATAAAGCAGTGCAGCTTCAGAGCAGTGCTTTCAGATGAGCCCATACACCACCCCCAGGATGTATGCACACTATCCAAACCACCTCTGCAGCATATTGATTATCCACTATAAGCTCCCCTGAAGAGGTGATAAACAAGCCTGCAGCCATCCTCAGACCTAGTGACTGGGAGGAAGAAAACCTCCAGCTCTCCTTCCTGCCTCTGCTCTCTAAGAAAGCTGCCCCAGCCTCCTCCAAGGTACTTGCATTGGACAGAGCTCCAGCTCATCCCTTTCCTAATGAGCTTCAGTTGATCCTGATTACCTGGAAAGCACCATCAGCCTGTCATAGCCAAGCCCGTTAATCTTTAACCCCTTGCACGCTGGCTCCATCCCACACCAGTGCCATGAAACAGCAGTGGAGACCTAAATCCTTTTGGGCATTTGGCATGGACAGGATCAGGGGCTGCTCACAGCACCACAATGAAGCCTGAACTCCAGGCAACACTTAACACACGAGGTTGTTTCTTCACAAAAGCAGCTGCTTTCACACTCCCAGTGAATATTTTAGCAGAAAGATTTTTGTGAAGGAAAGCACAGGAGTGAGGGAGATGAAAGGGGCAGGTGAAGGGAGGAAGCATCCCTAGGATACCCATAGGGAGAGCAGCCTATGCCAAGGTTGCAGCACTGAAATTCACATTTTCCTTTGAGCCCAGACACTGTATGTACTGCCTTGCTTTGCTAATGCCTCTGTTCTCTCTTCTGTGCCTATTTTTTTGTTCAGACTGGAAAAACTCCAGCAGGAATTACCTCCCCCTGAGTATTTATCAACAATATAGCCTGGGCACAAGGGAGAGGGGAAGAACAATTATAGTTGTTGCTACATCCAGCAGTTCTTATGTTAAAAAAAAAATAATAATCCAAACAAAAAATAACTCTTAAAAACTTACATCTTATATATAAACAAGTAATCAAGAGTTGCACAGTGATTTCAATTATGAGTTGCGTTAAAAAAACCTCTGTAAAGAGCCACTAGAAGTTTAGCAGTTGCTATTCCACACACAGCCATAATATATATTATCATTGCTAATAACAAAAATCAAATTGACATGACCAGGACATAGTGTACCTTTAGGTTATTTATCCTTTTGCATTCCTTTTGCTAACATTAAAAATGAAAGCAAAACACTCTTTACAAATACCAGCACTCAAGTAATCAAAGCACAAACAGTGAAAAAGGAGCAGTTTTTTCCAGACTGGTTTATCAGCAAAATGGTACGTGCTCATTTCTTGCAGTCTGTTCTCCTACCACTCCCCAAAAAGCCTGGAAGATCCTTAATTCAATGTAAATTTTAATAAAACAGGGACCAGCCAAAGGCAAGCAATCCTATGAATGCCACAACTGACAGAAAGACACTCTGAATTTCAGTCTTAATTCGACTTTAGCATATCCACACAGAAATGGTGCTGGAAATCACTCTCCTGTATTTCTACTAGGCCAGAACAACTATTTCCAACAAGCATAAGAAATGTACCAGCAGTACAGGCTGAGCTGATAACCTGGCAACAAAGGAGGAACCCACACCATGGAAAAAAAAACCAACAACTTGTCTTTCAGAGGAGGAACAAACCTGGACCAGCAAAAAGATTTTTTTTACCTTGCCATCCACACAGAATACACATTCCAAGCAGCTCCTTAAGGACTGCTACTATAAACCTGCTCAAAGAGATGCTTGTGCAATTCAGACTTCAATACATTGAAATAAACAACAACTAATTAGATTTACACAGTACCAAGTGCCCCCATCTCTCCATGAAGCTGCTACGGGGCAAGCACCTCTGTCCTCCAAAAATCCAGACTAAGAAGCCTCCATTCAGCCCCTAATATCACAGAAACACCTAAGGCCACAAATCCACTTGGATGAATCCACTTTTAGGACATTCAGCTAAACACACTTCACAGACAAGACCATCAAAATGACATGAGAAAATTACAAGACACATTATTTTTGTGGGGGCAAGAGGAGATCTCTGCTGCTGCTCTTCTCCAGAAGCCACCCTGGAGGAACTGGCTCCTCTTCTGTATCCCCCAGCTCAACAACCTCCACCTGAGCTGAAGTTGCTCCTCAATTAAAGCTGCCCTTGGCATCCAATTAACACAGCCACCCAAAACACGTGCTCTCCATTGGAAAGAGAATTCTAATCAAAAGGGTTCACTTCCATGGTTTTCAGTTCTTATATACTGCCCAGGAGAAAAGGACAATAGGAATTTCAGCAGATGTTCAGTACTTGCTTGGGTTTGATGAAATTTCCATTTTTTTTAGCATCCTGAGAACATCACCACACCCAAACATACCCTTCACCTTTGGGCTGATATCTTGGCTACTGGAAATATCACTTGAAATCCACAGCATCTCTGAAAAATAGGCCAGGGAGCTCCCAAACTGCAAACAGGAGAAGGATTACAGAGAGAAATTTTGGAGACACTGCTACAAATGACATTTCAAACACAAACAATCCAGTTGTCGTCACGCTGAATAACACACAGCATCAAAAATACAAAAGGAACATGAATTAAATTCACATTAAAATGCTGTTCGTTGGTGTGTGCTTTTCTATTTAATAAAAACAAAACCCAACACTTAAGTAATCCATTTTTTCTAGGTTTGTTACACTATATTCTTTATGCATCTTTCTCTGAAAAGAAATTGCATATGGCATTGATCACACCCTGCACAAGTTAATCCTTGTCCATTTTCTACCAAAGTGGTGCCAATTGCTTTGTGCCAATATTCTTGGGCAGGCAGCCACGTGCAGTGACCTCACTGGGTTTTGACTCTTTGGGTGTGCTTGAGCAACGTCCAAACCTGCTAAAAGATGCTGCAAGAATTTGCAAAGCAAAAATGTAAATGCTGGAACGCTCTAGTCTTTTAAAATGCACAATGTTTAAGGTTAACTTGAGCCTAGCTGGAAGGAGTATCTACTCCACAACAATAATATTAGGAAAATCAAAAATAACTTGGCAAATTGAGATTTAGCTGGGGTGTAAACACTAGAAGAGGGAGCTGCATGGGTTTTGAGCTCTCAAAGATGTCCAGAGCTCACCTCATACCTTTTGCAAAATACAGGGATCTAAATCTTTATATTCCCCATGCCATGATGAGCATGCAGGAGAGGAATAAGAAAGGCACGTGGTTTGGATGAGGAACGCTGTGTTCTCCTCTGTGACTACCAGCAAATTATTTAGTCACTTGGTGACTGTGTTCCCCATCTGTGGCAAAGAATAATATTGAATGCTCACTTTGCCCACACAGCTTTAGTAAAAATTGTTTTAAAAGGTACATTTTTTTTCCAGCCTGGTAGTAGCATCAGCAGAAGTTTCATCCTGGGAGTCGTTCTGCCCAGATATTTGTGCAAAGCAATACCTTGGAAGAGTCAGGGGTTCTTTTTCCAGCTTTGACAGGTTTGCATTATGAGGTTAATTAATTTTTTTATTGAGGGCTTTCAGAATGTCACAGGAAAAGGTACTGCAGAAATGGAAAGCCATTTTTAATAGTGCTGAGATGAGGCCAAGGGAAAGAGATTTGGATCAGAACCTGTATAGCTCTAAGCCTTGGGTTGTTTGAATCTCTCATAATAGTAATTAATGAATGGGACTGCAAACATTTGTTTTTCAGACAGAACTATTACCTTGATATGAAATGCCCGAAAGGGCTTCAAAGCAAAATATTTAAGTTATAAATATGTCAGAGCACAATGAAAAGCATTTGAGCTTAGTCTCTCAACTTGTGCTCCATACTTAACTCTTCTGGTCCTGCTTTTATTATGATCATCTTGATAAAGACACTCAGAGGTGAGAAACAGAACTTAATAATTCACACCCAGTTGCAAAAGGCAGTGCACAGGCAAAGCTCTAGTTGTGAATTATTACACCTGAAGTCCTGGTGCCCATGAGCTGCAAAATCTCATGTTAGTGGTGGGAGAGGAGGAAACGTGTAAGGAAAAGGATGCATTTAAAAAATCAAACTACCACTTAACCGTGCACGTTGAGATGCCCTCCTGGCAGAAAACAACCCAGAGGGTGGGAGGGAGGGGAGACTGCAGGTGTAAGTCACACCAGGAGAATTTGGTATCAAACTGCTGTTGGTTACATCAGCCTAGCAACTGTTTATGCAAACAATCTGGCTGACTCATTAAAGCACTGCTCTGATCAGCTATTAACTCTAACTGACAGATTAAGAGGAGAACAGCATGAGACAGATACTTCAGAAGGGAGAGCAAAACATACTGGGAGCTTCATCTAGGTTTTCATTCCAGCACCCTGCTCCCCAACCCCTCTCCTTTTGTGGCAGCAGCTTGGCCTGGCACGGTTCTTATCTTGGCACCCACCTAGATGGTTCTGCATTCTCAGCAGCACCCGGTGGCACCCACGTGTTCATTTGACATTCCAGGGAACCCATTGCAACAGCCACACATTCTTCCTGGCCTTTCTGAGGGCTCCTTAGATCACAGATGCTCCTGGTATCACCCACTGTGCTTCAATACTTCTCATGTCCCATGCACATTCTTCGGGGTCTAATCCTTTCAGATAATAGAGCTTTTCCTTCAGATGCTGCCTGATACTGATGAAAAAAGGGCTAAGATAGATACTTGCTCTTTTTCATTTCCCTAAGCTGATAGACAGGAGTTGTCAAATGCAATCAAGAAAAAAATAGCTCAAAACCTGCTACTATTCTGCTACATATTTCGCATCCTCCATGGAGCAGGGAAGTCCCAACCCTGAAGAATTCCCACTTGGATTTAGAAATAAATACAATCAAAACATCTTCTGAGAGCCACGCCTGATTCTCACACATCCCACAGCTCCCCATCCAACTTGCCAGCCTCTGCCACAGTGTCAGGCTGGCCTGAGCCATGATCCCCTTAAACCTCTTCCCCTCTCCTGTGACACGGAGGAGGTATTGCTAATAAGGCTAGGCAGCCCTTAGCAGGGCTAATTAGCCATTAAGCCTGATATCCCATTAATAGTTGCCAACAGTAGATGCCTATCTAAGGCACAGGAGAGAAGGGGAAGAGTCCACTGGCATTTCCCCAGTATCCTCCTCTGGTTTGGAGTGGTCTGCAGTGTCTTTGGGACAGGGGTGGGAGCTCAGCACTTGGACTGTAATTTCCTTTCTACCAGCAAACCCCAGAATCCACCCCCCCTCTGCTACCCAGCTTAAATAAGAAGCTCTGTGAATGATGGGGTGTATAAGCTGGTCACCATCTTGCCCATAAATATTACCCAAAACACTTTATTTCCTGCAGAGATAAGAATATCTCCCCATCTTTATAAGTTCCACATTGAAATCAAGCTGGTCTGCATTTAAAAGGCACACACAGACATGCATCTATCTGTCTCTCTGTACCCTGTGTTTCAAAATGCACCATATCTGCTGCCTACATCCCCACCCTGTGCAGGATTAGCCGTGTATTTCCAGCGAGAAATAAAGAAATAAACAACCAGCAATTTCTCAATTTCTCCCCGCTGTGTGGCAGTGGTGAAAATTGCTCAGAAATAGGACTATTATAAATATTCTATATATAACCACGCGTTGTGGAGGAAGGAGGAGGGGGTGCTGGGGAAAAGGGGAGAAGGTTTGTCCGTTTGAAAAATGTGAATACAAAGGAAGGCATAGAAACATATCCAGCCATTTCCACCCCAGTGCTATTTATAGCTGTAGTGTTACGAGGTGTTTGTTTAAAGGGGCACCGGTGGAGTATGGAAGGACCTAACCCAAGGAGGAGGAGGCATGCAAACAATATTAACTTGGCAAAAGAAAGGCAGGCTAATCTGGCCTGAAAAATTGCTGCTGGTCTTGCTTTTTGGTTGTTGGGTTTGGGGTTTTTTTTGTGTGTTTCTTTTTTTTTTTTTTCCCCTCCTCTGTGTCTGTAAGAATTGAAGTTTCAAACTGGATTTGCTTCCTCATTAACACTTTTATTCCTTTAGCCTGAGGAGGTGGCTCACTGGTTTTTGGGGTCGGGCCCCAAAGCGAAATGAGAAGGACCAGGGAAATTAGCAAATATTTCTGCCACCACCCTTCCCAAATTTCCCTTCTTTACAGCAGGCGTTGGCAAGGGAGTCAAATTTCAACATGTTCTGGGTAGCTCCGCAGTTGGTCGAAAGTAAAAATGAAAAATATTCACTTGAACACTGCCAATTCTTCTGTGAATGTATTTAGTTTTGAAATTCAGTAGAAATACTGAAATAATTGGGATGAAAAATTCAACCAGCCCCTTAGAGAATAGTTACTTCTGAAGAGTTATAGTACAAACCCCTGAAGAGCTCTCTATTGTTCCCTTGTGAGATGCCATATGGAGGAGGAGGGATGGGAACTCAAGGGAAGAGTTATGACAATGAAAACAAAAACATAAATAAAATAAAGGAAGTTCTGTGTTCTCTGCAGGGACATGACTAAGGACTCACCAGTCCAGCCACAAGAAATTTCTGCTCCTTGAGCAGCGAGGGGCTAAGATGGCAACAGCACAGGAGGGTTCTTTCAGTCCTGAGTTTTTGACAGCAAATGTGGAGGCCAGCAAGTGAACGAGCATCCCCAGAGGCTGCTGCTGCCCTGCTCTACTCAGCACTTCACCAGCTCCAGCCCGCTGGCCAGACAACTTCTGGATGTTTTGATTCGTAAGAGGGAATTGTGGCTGCCCCAGTGACAAGAAGAAGATGTTTTCCCACATTCCTGCTTTGGGAAGATGTTGAATCAGGGGTCCTGCTTCGTGTACGTGGCCACAGCTGGAGTGAGAAGCTATCACAGAGTGTCCTGCACTGCCCAGTGCAGAGGGAAGATCAGTTTCTTGCTCTCCTGGAAGCCTGCAGAGACAGGGATGGCCAAGGAGCCCCCTTTCCAGTTGTAACATGCTGTCCCCACGCTAGCAGGTCCTTCTGTAGCACTCCAGCCCATTAATTCCTAGCTCACAGGCATGAAATCTGTTTATAGACCTATTGACGCCAGCAGAAAACACCTCAGCAATAAAAACACCCAGCTCCCCACCAGGAACCACACCACGGGCACCAACATCTCCTTAAGACCCATCTGGTTTGTCATTGCAAGGGATAAAAAACCTCTAAACCCCAGCAGAAAGAGAAGGTCTGGCCTCAGTCTCCTCTCCCTTAATCCAAGGCAGAGTAGGAGGGGATGGAGGGAGGTATGTGGGCTAGGCTCACACCAGTTCAACTCAGGAGAGTGTTAATGGGAGGTGAAAAGCACCCCATGCCCAGCTAAAAACAACTGGTGCAGGAGCCTGGTCCCTCCCTGTGGGTGTCTGGGGGGGGGTTTGGCTGCTGCAGAAGCAAGACTTGGGTGGGGGTGGACAGCAACACCCCCCCACAGCCCACCCCTGGCTGCTTTCACACAGGATTTTATTGAGGCTACTGGGCCACTCATTCTCACTGCCTTGTTTTCCCTCTCCCAACGGGCTTGTTGACACACAAATCTGTCCTGCTTTGGCCCCGTGCTCCAGGATGGAGATGGAGTCCTGCCTGTGGGCTGGGGAAGGAGTCAGAGCAGTAGATATTCCTTATACCCTGGTACACAGTCTGTAAAAGCAATGCCTACGTCTGGATAAAAAAAAAAAACCAACATATAGAAATCCAGTCATAAAATAAAAAAGAGCTATCAGGTTCTGTGCTTAATTATATCTTTTAATTGTTGAACTGCAGGGGCATTTGGCAGTTCTAAATGCACGCTTAAAAAAAAAAAAAAAAAGACTTGAAAGAAGTTGAATCAACCTGAGAAAATAAAATATCATCCTACGAAATGCTTGATATATTGTTACTTTGATAAGTTCAAACAAGTGTGACTCACTATACAACCATTCTATCAATTCTGAACAAAAAACTGCATGGGATTATTATGCTTTTAATCCAAAGAGCTGGGTATTTGGAATTCCTCAAGCCCTTTGTGGTGTCATATTAGCTAGGCCAGTCTCTCATGAAAAGAATGTATTGTTGAATAGAGTTGAGTCCGGATCTCTGCTCCATTGGGTTGATAAAATGGCAGTTGATTTAAAAAGAACCAGCTTGTCTGGAGAAAGGATTAGCAGATTAAGAGACTGCATGTAATTTTTTTTTATGTAATGTAAAGTTACATTTCATAACTAAAAGGGATTAATTAAAACGTTAATAGAAGGAGAGATGTTATTTTTCCAGGGACAAATGCCTCACCACACATATGAACGTTCACTTTAGTTGCTGCTGCTGTTCTCTGCGAGGGAGAGTTGACACAGAAAAGGCAGACAAGAGGTTTGTGTGGTGGCTCAGCATTTTATTTTCAGCTGCTGCACTGATCTGGACTTCAAAACTGAAGAAAAAAAAAATAAATAATTCCCATGTATACACACACACGTTAATATTTTCTCCCAATCCTTTTCGTTTGCATCTAAGAATAGAGCAAAACTATTTTGCCTGGGACATTTTCTGGTCTGCCACGATGCTTTTCTTTCTTTCTTTTCATGCTTTGTGTCTGCTTTTTATTTAGAGATCTGATTCTCCTTCCCTGCATGTATATTTTCAGGGAGTTTATAACAGATTTGCAGTAGGGAAGGGTGGACAGGACTGTTCGTGTCCTGCTGGGTGGTAAGGATTTGCAGGAAAATTGCAAACCTTGGCAATAAAAGGCCTACCTGAGTGCAGTTTTAGCTTTGTTTATACTGAAAAATTCAAAGTAAATCACACCAAGAGGAGGTGGCAAGAAGCTGTCAAATTTACTGCCTGTGTCACCCACTTTCAGCTCATCTTAAAATCCTGGTTTGGGGCTTTGCTGTTTTGTTCTGGCTTCTTTTCTTTCCTAGGGATGAATTTTTGGCTCTTGAATTTTGCACTTCCCAGGCTGCTCTGAGGTATTTTCAATCCTTTCCCAACAGGGCAAATAATTTTGAGAGTTGTGCAGGAGTCTCATCCTCCCCTATTAAGAATAACCACAAACTATCTTCCTCAGTCTCTACTTTATTGCTGGCACTTAAATATACCTGTGCAATAAACTTTAATTGAGTGTTATAAACTTATTCATTACTGCCTTAAGCATCTGTGTACAGATGTGTCTTGATGATGCCATTTTGCAACCAGGAGAAATTTCAATGCACTCTCAAACTACCCTTCCTTTCCAGGAAAATTTGGGCTATGTGACAACGTGCTCTAACAAAAACTGTGAGATGCCATATTTATTTAGACCCCTGGCTAACCTGTTTCAGTCATCTGACACCAATAAGCCACTATTTCAGAAGAAAATACTCATCTCCTCCTGCACCACAACAGAAAACCTTAAGGATGAAGTTTCTTCCTGCTCCTTTCCTCAGTCACTATTTAAACTATGCCCCAAAGTAGGAGGGTTGGTGTTGGTTCTTTTCTAAGAATAGCATCCCTCCCATTTTACTGCAGATGTTTCCATTCAGGGTACAAATGTTCAATGAATTTTTCAAGCCCACCAGATTCCTGGCCTCAGCCATGTCAAGAGACAAAGAATTCCACAGTTGGGTTTTTTTTGTGTATAAACTGTACAAAACCCCAGTTCTTTTTAAATCGTTTTGAATGTACTGCAATTCACCTTCTCTGCTCCTTTTATTTTTTACTTCTGTTCTCACATCTGAACAATCTCTTTCAAGAAATTATTCTTTTGAGAACTTTTTGCAGGCATCTAATTATGCCTGTTGTCCATCTCCCAGCTGTTTCTATTTATTCTGTATCCTACTTGTGTAGGAGTGACCGGTATCATGGGACACTGATATAATATCTTGATATTTTCAATATCATGTTCCATACTAGTGTTTTTTCCTACCACTTCACTGCTGTTTTTCTTAGCCACTGCTGTAGACTGAACAGTGATACCATTGAACTGTTCAGTTACAGACCTCTTTTTTTCCCCCCCCCCTCCTTCAGTGATAACTTAGATAGATAGGGGCTGTCCAAATACTCTTTCGAAGAGACCCTTGGAGTTGTCAGCCAGGAATTTCCATCCTGCCCCTCTGGTTTCCCTTTTACTCTGTAGGGTCCTAGAAAACCATTCAGCTTTGCCCAAATCAGCTTTTCCCACCTTACTTTTCACTTCTCCAACTCAACAGTAAATATATTTAAGCATCTACAAAACCCTAGGCACAGCATTGTGTTTCTGGCACCCTAAAAAGAGACTATTTACTACCCATCTCAGGGTCTGTGTATGGGGTGGCTTTTTACTCACATCTAATCCATGGCAGTGATTTACCAGTCAACCCTCGGGTACTTGGCTCTCTTAGTAGCCTCTTGTTAGGGACTGCCCAAAGACTTTCTGCACTATATAAATGATGTCAATCAGTTCTCCTTTATTCTCTGGTTTGGTGCCTTGTTCCCAAGTGTCTGTTACAGAGATGTGAATTTCCCTTACAGGAGCTGCACTGGTTCATCCGTATCATACCAAGTCATTGTTACTGAATCCTGCTTTAAAGAATCTCTTCTTTCAGCCTGCCCAGCACTTAATTAAGCCTTGCTGATTAGCAAGATGCAGGATGACCATTTCCAGAGGCAGCCTTTGCAGGCTTCCTATAGAGCAGCTGGTTTGAGCAGCTCCCTCCTTGCCAATAGCTCGGTCAAGTCTCACAAATCACAGCCATGAACTTGCTGATCCTTGTCACTTCTTGCTCCTCTACTCTTTGTCCTGTGGCAGCCCACAGGAGCCATAAACCAGGTCTCCTTGGGGCTGAATGCTGCACAAAACCAGCCTAAAAGATGCCACCCATCTCAAACCTCCTGCTCCCAGTGCCTGTCACTGCATCACATCTTCCCCTACTACCCACTGTCATAAGAGTTAATAGGTAGGCACAGCTTTTCCGTGCCTGCAATATGGTTATTTTTTTTTCTTAAGTGTTCTTCTAACCTTCCTCAAGTGCTACAAGTCTTTCCTCTGCAGTCCCACTGTTTCTAGCAAATCAATAAATTCTCTGCAAGTTGTTCTCCTCTTTATGTGCTCTTCAAATTCCCCATTAGCCTGCCTAATTTCCATTTTGTATTTTAGCCAGCATTGTTTATATCCTATTCTGCTAATGTCACTAGGGTTGTTTTTCCATTTTCTGGTGATATTTGTACTGTGAAAAGCTCAGTCTGACGGGATTATTACCCCTCTTTAAAGAGCTGCTGAAGTATAAGGGATGAATGGCTGACAGTATTAACACTATATTCAAATTGTCTCGCACAATCCACTGCAGAGGGATGTTGGGAAAGTGCAAAGTAACAGTAAAAAATGGTGGGTTATTATTCATCAGATCAGCCCTACCTTTATCATATAACCTGTAGGAGCCAGATTTCTTCCATCTTGGAGCCAGAATAACAGCAGTAACCTTAGGGTTAAAGCTTTTTCCAGCTCTGCAGAGCACCACCATAAGGCTGCAGCATATCCTTATATCATTTTATGCAAACCAGACAAGGTGATTTATAAGTTATTCTCCCTGAGCTTCAATTAATTTCACTTAGGACATTTTCACAGTTGTACAATAAATGTTTAAATTAAGACATTTCCCTGCTCCCCACCCTGCCACGGAATGGAACTGAATATTAACTGGTTATTGGGTGCCATTCATGGCCTGTGCAATTACAGATAAGAACATCGATCTGGCAGGAAAACAAATTGGCTCTTAAAAGAGGGTGGTTTGGATCTGACAGGTTAAGATGATTAGGCATCTCTCTAATGGATTCTGTATATTACTCCTGGATACACACAGGAAGCAGACATCCACCCCACTCCTGGGTACCAGACAATTACCTGCCCTCATGCAGGAAACCCAGCTTGCAAATCACAGGTATCAGGCCAGTTGTTTTGCTCCCTAAATGAACCTTCCCAGTCATCCCACTGCAATGAAATTTCACAGCACTGGGTAGACAAAGCAATATTTTAAGGGGATTTTAGAGCAAGTGACATTATCTAGCGACTGGGGTTAATACCCCATGCCACGTGGACACTATCATCTGGTTGGGTTCCCAAGAGAGGGCTGCACCCCAATTTTGAGGCAGACAGGTCTGACAGGGGTCTGGGGGATCACTCATTACCCTAGAATTTACAGAAGGACATCTCTGCAGTTGCACGAGAGAGAAATCACAAGTGTTACACTACCTCTATCTCTTTCTTGGCCTGCAGCAAATCATGTAGCTTTTCCTTGTCCCATCTGTCTTCAGGGAGTGATAAGTCATGGGAGAGGCAGGTATTTGCTAGGAAAGATAGAGACTGTCAAGAAAATCAGAGTTCTGTGAAAACTGCTAGCTTGTAAATCAAAGTATTTTCCAGGGAGGGTTTGGTTTTTCTGCAGATGTGACATAACCCAGGGAACCCTCTCCAATTAGAACCCTGGAGACCAAATGAAAACACCAATTCTCAGGCAGGAGAAACCCACCAGTAAAGCTGACCCAGGACATTGCCTTAGATCTGGAGACCTCTGGGTTTTCACAGCAGTAAACCTATGGAACTACCCTTGGGATTCATTCCAAATAAGGGAGGACACTAAACCACGAGATTTTTTTGCTCCTTAATAATGTATTATGTTGTCTAAATACTAAAAGCTTCTGTGGACCTGAATTGCCATCCTCCTCCCAGATCATAATGAAAAACCAAGTGCATATGTATAGATATATATGGATATTCTAGAAAAAGATTCTGCAGCTTGAAAACTAACAGAGAATTCTAATTTTTCTTTAGGAGGATCTCTGTAACGTGCAAGCTCCAGCATGGCCACCAGCAGCTGTACCTTTGGCAGCCATACCAAGGCATTGTTCTAGTCACTCAGCTCCAGTTGGATTGAACCAGACTAAACTCTACCCACACTGAGTTTGCACTGGCCAAAGATGTGACCACAACAAAGGCTGGTCTGAAAAGAATCGATCTATAGTTCTGCACAACTCCTGGGTAGGACAATCAATCCTACATAATTCTTGTCTTCAGAAAGGTCACTAGTCATGTTATTAATGTGCTACAGATACAGGCTGCAGATTTCCTTTGCAATCTGGTCTGGTTTCTCATTTTCCCACAAAGCAGAGATGCCTTCTCCCTGGTAAAGATTCGATCATGGAGGTGTGACCCCAGGCACTGCAAGGGCTTGAGAAATTAGATGACAATCACCCTGGACATCTTGGCATTGTACTTCACAAGCCCCAAGAATGGCATTCACATCTAGGTTATGGATGGTGGTGGTCCCACTAGTATCAAGGGTCCCACTTCAACCTGGACAGAATTATACACACAGATGGCTTTCTATCAAGGAAAAATTTGGCCCAGACTGGCAATTCTGTCATCTGGAGAATTGAGTTTCTTGATCACAGCACTAGCCTTTAATTTGATAACTTAATCTTATACAGGAAGATATCCTGTTCCTAACTCAGAGACGTTATCACTGCTATGCTTTCTCTGTGCCCACCCACCCACCCATCTCTCCAGGCTCCATTGGATTAGCCTTACAGTCAGCAAAAAAAAAAAGGTTGCTATTTTGATTTTGATGATAGTCATAATGAAGCATGACTCGTCATAGGGGAGTGTGAATTCCCATGACACCAGATATTCAGCAATCTCACTACAGCACATGAGGAATCAAATTTCTCATGGCAAGTCACCTCGTGGAGAAAACCAAAACAAATCTGAAATCAAATATCATCAAATTGCTGCTTTCCATTGCTTGAAATTCCGAACTGGGATTTGTAACATTTTCACATCATTTGCAAGGTGTCTCTCTAGATTTCCTCTGAGTATTAGTTTCTCTGGTAGAGAAAAAAAAAAATACAATTGAATTTAGTTTTTCACATTTATATTTTGAAAATGAGACATGCATTTAATGCTTCGTTGGTTTGGCTTTGTCGTTTTGTTTTTTTTTTGTTAGGGAAAACAGTAAGGAGCTGAAAAAGAATGAGTAAACATGAAAAATAATAATCCTCCATCTCTTCTCTCATTTTGTGTACAATCTTGCTGAGATTTGGAAAACCTAATGGAGCTGCAAAGACAAAGACATTCTGATTTTTTTTTTTTCCTCCAGATTCCTCCCCTGTGTTGTAGGCCATCTGTAGCTACACCGAAAGACATTTTCCACTCAGTTAATCCAGAGACTAAACCTTCCAAAACTCTCTACATGTTTTGTGTTAAGAATACATTGTGAGAGCCTGTTATCGGTGCAGCTTGAGATATTGCAGTGACATAAAATCTCGCAGATAATACAAGCTGAGCTGCATTCAGAAAGCACCTGATAAAACCACCAGAAACTCAGAAAATCCACTTTTTTTTTTTCACCGAATGACCTCCTTGTCCCTCCCTCACATCTATGTCTAGCTCTTGACTTTATGAGCAGTTTGGCTTTAGACTTGATCCAAAGCCCCTGAAATAATTTGAAAGACTCCCATTGACCTCAACAAGCCTAACATCAATCCTGAAGACTACAAAGGAGCTGCTGCATCTTTAAAACACAAAGATGAAGACTTGTGCCAAAAACGTTTCTCGTTTCATAGGTACAGCTGCCACTTGTCCCTGGGTATTTCCATGGTGCTCTAGAAACTGACTGCAGCATTCGACCATAAATACCCATCTTGTTCTGAGTGGCAAACTCATGTTTAATCAGTAGCTGATACTGCTCCAGGAAAACCAGTGGCAGATTTACCAAAGGGAATCAAACCCTTAACAAACTCCATTTTTTAATTAATTCGACTTAGCAATATGGGGGTGCCACCATACATAAATGGCTGCTCATTCCATAACATAACAGAGCTTTTAGTGCAGAATAATCATGAGGAACTATAGATCACAAGTCCTAACATTGACATTTTATTGTGATAAAAAGCACAAATGGACCCAAACACCTATCTGTGCACTATATTACACGTCTGGTGAGCCAAGCTTTAACCCTAGAAGTCACCCCACTGGGCTACACCAGCAGAGATCAAAAAATCTACCCAAGTACCCTGTGACACCAGCTGGGAAGCTCTGATGTGCATCACCTCCACTGAGCCTCCTCACACGACTGCAGCTAGGAGCATAGTTAGTCCTTCCTCAGATTAAGTTCAAATTGGGCCTGATAGTCACCTAATTTATGGGGTTTTTTTACTAAGTTGAGCTGGTCGATTTAGATAAGCAGATTCAGTACTCATGAAAAAGAAAAAAAGACTTATTGATCAAACCTGACCTATTTTCTTGATCCACCCACTGATAATGTACCACGTAGCAGCAGCAGCACCAGCCAACACCGCCCTTCTCCATCAATACCCCTCATTTGCTCCACCAATGACAAGATGCATGCTCAGTGTTTGGGGCCTGTTCAGCCATTGATCTTATTAATAAAATTGTCAATGGGAATAGATGGGTAAATTATTATCAATTGCAGAGACAGCTTTTGTAAGGCAGACGCACAACCTAGACTGTGCTTTCAGGGCTGGAAGCAGCAATTCATTTTTCAGATGCCATAGAGCAGCCAGCTGGTAATAGCTCCCTTTGGTTGCAATTCTGCATATTCAAATGAAGACTGGAGAAATGAAACACAGTCACTGCATTTATCTGCAGAGACCCCTGTGCTGATTAACTCCCTAGTACTTGAGCATCTCAACGAAACTCTAAAAAAGAAAATGACTCTTCCCAACACCTTGATGAAGAAAAAGATGATTAACCTCCTTTAACAGAATTAGGCACAAACACATCAAGAGGTGCAATAATCCCCCAGAAAGACCAGGGTCGTAATTCAGATTTAAAACATCATAGAATCATTTGTTTGGAAGAGACCTTTAAGATCATCAAGTCCAACCATTAACCCTACACTGCCAGGGTCCCTAAACCATGTCCCCCAGCACCACAAAAAAAAACCCCATTAGATAGAGTTTGAACATTTTGCTCCTTGTTTCTTCCAATGTAGTTTTTGAAGGGAGACATGGGGGGGGAAAAAAAAGGCTGTTCAGTGGAAAAATTGTACAGATCCATAGCCCTGTTCCAGGCCCCATGGTCACCCAAGCCTTCCTTAACATATTGCTTTATTGAAAACCAGCACCCGTATTCTGAGGGATTGAAATCAACATTCTGTGTCAACTCTTTCTTCTGAAATAATATTGCAGAAATTCGGTATTTATCAGAAGAGATTAATTGAATCCCAACAGTACTGTACATCAAATGAAGGAACAGGGCCCCTATTTATCTCTTAAAGTTCTGAAAATGAAAAACATCTAATCACTAGTTCCCTTTGATGAATGCCTCATTGTTCGCCTCTACGGAGAGGCATTTCATATGGCACTGGCAATACAGTGGTGCTGGGGAAGGGTGGGGGGTTGCAAGATTGCTTGGAGAATTTAAGTATAATTACATTTACATCCAAGCAGAAAGTCGAAGTTTCCATGATACAGTTGTTTTTTTTTTTCTTTCCCCCTCCCTCTCAAGGAAAAAAAAAATAATAATAAATGGTTCCTAAGGCGGAGCAAGCGGAAACTAATACAATTAAATACTTTGCTTTGCCTGCCAAGGACATTTGACTGCTACTGTGCTACATCAGGTATGTAATGAAAGGCAAATGACAACGAATCTTAATGTGGTGGGGAGCTTGACTAACTGTAGTTTTATGTCAGGGATAGCATGCTGGAGAAAAGCTGCATTGTATCTAGGATTAGCAGAACTGCAGGATTTCATTAATGACCGAACAGCTTTTTAGCAAAACAAAGATAGTTAGGGAGGAAAAGAGAACATGACTAGAATGGGCACCACTAATTGGAAATGTATATTATCTCCACCGTGTTCGGGAGGAGGCACAGGGCTGCTCTGCATTGTCACCCAGAGAATGACAATTTGTACTGAAGTTTTTCCCAGGTTGGGATGCTGGACTAGGAGGCAGCAACAGTTGGAAGTGGCCAGGTTGCCAGTAGACACATGGAGGAGAAAACACGCTGGAGTCAGATGGGAAATGGGTTCCCATCCTGTCAAGATTGCAAATCTCCACCTCCTCACCCTCCCAAACCAAGAAGAAAGGGACAACCTCAGCAGGTTTTGCACACGGATTGGATTTCTGCCTTTGAAAAAACCCCATTCCTCTCTTTTCAAACTGTAAATTGTATTTGCAAAATGGAGTGGGCTTTCATACCAGAAGAGTAGACACCCTCTTGGACAGCTACACTAAATTTTTTCCAGCCTCATCAGCAACACTTTCTCCCAGGCAGCTTCACTTCCAGTAAGTCATCATTTTCATTTGCAAAACAAACTTCACTGGAAAACTGCAACTCTTATTCTACATGTTTAGTACCTCAAAAAGTCGATTAAAACCAGCAGGAACTTCTGCACTGCTTATTCTATACTGAGCTTTGGGCTGGCCTACATTTCTCAGCCTTCAATCTGCTGCCACTGAACTAAAAATATTTATTTTTTTTTTTAATCTCCAGAAAATAAGAGATGTCTACAGTCAGGACAGTGAGAACAATAAAAGTGGATGAATAACAAGACTCCCTTCTTTGCAAAATGTGACATTACTAATGGGACGGATCCTCCTTGTACACTAAGCTCCCTGTGCAGGGCTTGGGGCTGTGAAATTTACACCACTCAAATGCTTTTCTGCGTGGTCAAAGTGGTGTAAAATAGCTCAAGTCAAATGACAATTAAGCTTATTACTTGAGACAGCTTTTTTTTTTTTTTGCTTTTTTCTTTTTTTTTTTTTAACTGCTTGCCCTTGACCACTAGGCATAAGAGGGGGAGAAAAGGAGGGAGGGAAGAGAGACTCCTTAAGACAATTTTGAAACAGTCCAGTACTTCCCCGCTCACTTTGCAGAGTTGAAATATGATTACAACCTTTTTGCATCCAGAAAAAGAGCCATTGAAATGAAAAATTAGCCGCCTTCACAGGTCAAGCACATAGTTACATTAATGTTGTGTAGAACAATAAATCAACTTCGATCTCCAATTGAAAAAATGCTAATTTAGTGCAGTGATTCACTGATTGTACTTCCCGTGCGCCCCGGCGATAGAAATCTTTTCTTTTTTTTTTTTTTTTTTATTTAATGTGAGGCAGTGATTCGACGGCCCTCCTAATGGTGCTTGCAGACTATCAGCATTTCAGTGGAATTCTGATCATGGTTTTAATATTCCATGCAGCTTTGCCCCCTCTGATTTCATGCTGAAACATTAACAAGAGCTGACACTGGAGATTAGAAGCAGACAGCTGGAATGCCAGGTCTTTGTTGCAGCATGGACATGAGCCAACATCGTTCAACCGCAGCCAAGAGGGACCTGGGAAAGTCTTCTTAAGAAGGGGAGGTAGAAAGGGGGAGACAAGGTAGTTTACTGAAGGGCATATACAAGTAGATAATTGCAGAGTCCTTTCATCTCTTAAAGCCAAATTCTAATCAATCCTGGTTTATTAAGGGGAAAGAGGGTCATTAAAGGTAAATTTTGCACTGCCAAAAAAAAAAAAAAATTAAATTAAAATCACTATTTAAACTCAGCGAGCAGAAAAGTTTGCATAGAAAGCAACTGCATGTCCACAGCCACCTCTAATTTAATGTGTCTGCCTAACAATCATGATTATTTGCAGTGCTTCTATTTGAAAATGCAGTGTCGGTCTCCTTTAAAAAAAAAAAAAAGAAAAAAAGAAAAAAAGATTTAATCCACTTAGTTCCAGGTGAATAAATTGAGAAATAAAACTGGATTTATGTGCTAGTGCGGTGTGTGAACTGTAAATTCCCAGGAAAAAAAAAGGAGGTAGTATAACATAACATTCTTGTGTCTAATAAATTGTTTCCTGAGAGGAGAAGCCTAATAAAGATACATAATTTCATCCAAACCATGAAGTAACTCTTGTTCTTCACACAATCTCCAGAAACTTAGGGAGAAGACAAAAGATGCTCCATGGAAAAGTATTTTTGGTGGGGTATACTGTCTTGGTTTGGGGGTGTGTTCTTTTAAAATTAAGAACTTCTGAAGTGTAGATGTTGGAGATGACAAATGGAGAAGATATTCAGACAATGCCTGGCTCTAAGAAATTCCAATTAGCAAGCCAAGGGAGGTATTTCAGGACTGGGGGAGGCTTCTGGGGAAGAAGCTTATCACTGAAAAGTGATATACCTGGGAAAGGGTGGCAGCCCAAGGAGCTGGGCTTGAGCAAAGGGTTTATCCCATCTTGGCCAAACACCTGACCTTGAGCAAGTCATTTCTGCACCTCCCCTCCCAAACTTTCTCTTTCTACAACCAGCCTGGTTTGACTTCTCTCAGCTCCAGCACACAGCAATTCCATTTATTTCCCAAAACAACATTCTCTTTCTCACTCCACTTATCAGTTATTATGAAACTGAGTGTGGTTGCCTCCTCTGCTCAGTGCTACCCCAAACACACAGGAGCTTGCAGACAAAAGCAGTGGGGACAGATGCTGGAGCGTGAGATGCAGATGAAAAACCTGGTCCCAAGTCCTACAGCAGCTCTTGCCAGAGGGCAAACACATCCAGACATGGGGCCTTCCCAACTCCAGGGACTCCTTGTTGAGGGAGAGGGGTTCCCC
Source organism: Ceyx melanurus (assembly GCA_024611195.1). Lineage (NCBI taxonomy): Eukaryota > Metazoa > Chordata > Aves > Coraciiformes > Alcedinidae > Ceyx > Ceyx melanurus. Next base: position 86,838 of record JANHGL010002759.1, read on the forward strand.
AGCACAGAGATCTTTACAGAGTGTGGACTGGAGTAATTAATGTGATGACTGGCCTTGTATTTACTTATTTAATAATTCCCATCTGCCTCTCTCACCAGCCATTCCTCCTTCCTTCCCTCTTCAGCCTTAAAGAGACACAGAATAATAAACAAAGAGCAAATATTGCCACTAATACTCAAAAGGTGATCTGCAGGCTCAAAATATGAGTTAAGAGGGGATGAATGGAAAGCATTCTGTTTAATATACTTCCCTTATATATCTATCTATCTATCTATCCACCAAAGGCATAAAACCACTTCCTGAAATTGATTTACAGTTACCTTCTGCCTCCTTTGGTTTCTGTACAAGCCTGGAACAACACTCTGAGCTCTGGAGAGTCAGCCCAGGTTTACAAATCCCCCTGTTAATTATTAATCCTCATAATAGGTCAGCAGCACAAGCATAACCTGGTCTGCTGAACAGATGGGTAAACTAAGGCACAGGGAAAAAGAAGGGCAGCTTTACCAGGAATGATGCAGTTCATGCTCCAGTGGAGGTGAGGAGATGCAGAAGATCCAGGATCAATCCAGAAAGCCCAGACTACTGGGCAGAAAAGCAACATTTAGGTGAAGCTGGAGGGCCCACATCTAAGTTTAAATACAGCAAGGGGGGGGTAATGGGCAGCAAGCCACAGGTGAGGCTGGGCAAGGCTGTTAACAGCTCCTGGTGCTCTCAGACCAATCACAAGAGGCAGTTTATTGACCTCCTAACAAGTTTCTTCACCTGGCTGATCACCCTCACTGTAACAAATAAAAGAAAATAAATAGAAGTAATAGGACTAAACAAAAAACCCCTGTGCACTTCATTTCCATTTTGAACTTGCCTGGCCGGGTAACAGGCTTTCATGCTTATCTCTAGTAGATTAAATGGCCTTTCCATATCTAGCATTTTCTCCTCATGAATGTTCCAGTGGAGAGCCAGCACGGGGTAATCAAGTCATCTCTGTCTATTCTTTTTCCTAAGACAGCTTTTTTAGTCTATCTCTGATAGAAGCTTCCTTTACCCCTCAAACCACTTCTGTGGCTCCTTGAAAATAAACAATGTTTGTGTCAGGATTACATACAGCGCCAGTTCAGGGTGGAAATACCCTTCCTCTTGCTAAGCCTCCTTCACTTCTGCCTCCTTCAAGAGCTTTAGCCAGAACCTCAGTGCCCAGTCTGACCCATTCTGAACTTTCCAGTCCAGTTCTGGCTCCATTTCTTGTTTCCTTCCAGGACCCTTCCATGCCTTTCTGTTTGATCTCACTCCCTTGACATTCTCCTTTCCACAACTACACAGTTCTCCTCCTGATGTCCTGTTTTGGGATATTCTGGGGAAATGTTTTGCTATGGAAATGCAAAACACTGTCATTATTGTAATGCCTCCTGTTGTATCTGCTTTTCTTCTGTCAATTGATTGATGGTTGTCTAGACTTGAGCTCCTGATGAGGAGTGCTGTGGCTCAGAATTATTTACTTCCTAGCTAAGTCCATCTGTGAACCAAGTGGTGGGATTCCAGATTGGAAAAAGAATATGTTCATATGTTTTTCAACATGTAAATAGCCCAGGAAGAGAAAAAGCAAAGCTAAGGGAGGTAACTGGAAGGAAAATGGAACGGCCATCATTGAATCCACGAATATCATTGACCTTTCTCTGATTTACATCATTATCTAAAGTTCACCAGAGACCTCCCATGCTTGTTATCATTATCCCTCGTTAGAAGTCACTCTAGAAATATTAACAAGCTTCCGAAATGCTTGGCTAATTGCTTTAATAAGGCAATATCAATACTAAGTGATAGGTGCCATGATTAGGTAGAAGGTGGGGTTCCTTCAGGCTGTGTCTTGGGTTTTACATGCTGTGTTGGGGGGCTGAAGGGAGAAAACAAGAAGAGTTTGAGGGTAAAGCATGGACATGAAATGCTCTGATGCTGCAGATTGCAGCTATATTTTAAATATCTGTGGTTACACCATTCAAGTCAATAGAGGATATGAACATTTTCTGGATGATACTGCATGGTTCTTTATCTAGAAATGCTTTGGCATGAAAAGCAACCCAAATTATAAAGGGAAGAATGGTGAGCATCCAAGAGCAAGCCATTTCTCTGGGCTTTATCCTCAGCCAGCCCAAACTAGCACAGCTCAGTTTTGCTCCAGCAGAACATCACCAATTCATACCAGGTAAGCATCTGGCCCACACCGAGCCTGAGCACTAAGCATTTCTTTGAAAGATGGAGCACATTATTGGAGAGCAAAGATGGACCACATGTGCAAACACACACATGTCAACACAGGCACATCAAACTGCTGTCACCCCTGAAAGCACTTGGCCCATGACTAAGCTGAAACACAGAACTGGAAATTCAACTGCCTCCATCATCAGTGCTGGAAATAAGTGCACAAGCCAGGGGAAGTTTCCTCCTGTATTCTGCTACTACCATGCTGGGTTGCATGTGGGAACATATTGTGCTTCCCATGAGCTGTCAGTCCAGCTCCTTTCACCTGTACCGAGTTTAGACATAAACATTTTATAACAAATACTTCTTTCCATATGCTTGACCTCCACTCTCCTCAGTATGTGTCCTGCATTTCCATTAACACTCACACGATGCTTCCAGGGGAGGGCAGAGACCTTCAGAAGGTTCTGTCATTCTGAGAATGAACCAGTTCTGTGCTACCTGTTGCTTCTTCTGCCTTCAGAAATGGAAGGTTGAAACAGGTCCCAGGAGCCAGCACGCCAACATCACTTGGCCATGGATTCCTCATCAGCTCTCATTTGCTGATTTGCATTCAATGCACAAACTTGGAATCATTTTAAATAGGGTGGAGAGGGGGAAAGAAAAAATACAAATGCAACAAACCTCAATACATATTTAATGAAGCTCGATAGCACTAAATTTACTCTGATCGATCTGAGCAGAGAAAGGCTGACTATTCAAACTTACAGTAACTCGAGTAAGATTGCCTGGAGATACACAAATCCAGACTCTGTGGACTAGGGAAAGCCTGGAACTCAGGCTGCTCCCAGCTCTGCTGTGAACTTCTGGAGCTGTGGACAAAAGCAAAGAGTTCAAATGGAAAATAATGGAAAGTTTTTATTCAAAAACGAAGAGTTCTAATGGAAAATGATGGAAAGTTTTTCTTCTGGGGAGCCATCACTAAGCTTTGAAGGATTCTTAAGTCTTTCTGCTGGCTCAGTGCATTTGTCCATCTGACTCTGAGTCCCTAGTTAGTGCAAGGATATCTATGTAAGTGTACAGGGAACATTTAAAAGTCAGTAATTCTTTTGAAACTTAGAAAAAAACAAGACAAAATCAAAAGAAAACTGAAGAGTAAATGAGATTTTTTTCTTTTAGTCATCTTTATGGGTTTGACTAAATCTGTAGTTTCTGCTAATGATCTTCTAGAGTTGAATATTAAAGTCTTAGAAAGAGTGGCAGAATTGACTAGTCCCACACCTCATCATATAAAACAGTGGTGAGATAAATAGTGGTGTGTGTAATTGCTGAGACTCTCCAAGTCAAGCACAGCTGCAGACTCAGGCAGTGGGTCTACCCAGGGAAAGCAAGACAAGAGCCACCAGCATCTTGGGGCACAGGTACATTCAGGGTCACAGGCTTCTTGCAGTAATGCAGGAGCAGCCCAAGAAAATATTTTTGCTAAAGCATCCAGTGTGTGCATTTTAGTCCCTGCTCCCTAAGGATCACACTTTCCATGGTGAAAATACCCTTAAAGTGAACTGGTGCACATGAAAGAGGTGGAGAAGGTCCAATCAACTCATCTTCCTCTCACTTCTGTATGCATCACATTATTAACTTGAGTATCATGACCCTGTCTTTTGTGAGAGGAAGAAGAGCAGAATTGGGCCATTAGAAAGCAGAACAGATAGAGTAACCTTATTTAGGACAGCAATGAGTAAGCTTCATTATGGGGACAGAAACACCTTCTTTGGGGAAAAGAAGGGTTCTAAGAGCCACGTTGAATGTTTTACATCCTCCTTCAGGGACTGCTGCTAAAATGAGATACTTCTCTGAGAAACATCAAAGAAGGTGAGATACCTCCAGGAGAGACCTTGGTACTTCTAGCAATTACAAGGAGAAGGTGACAAGCTGAACATCAGCTTTGCTTGCTGGTTCTCACCACTGATCCTTCCCAGAGGTGTTGGCAAATGCATGTGCAGCCCTGCAGGGCCAAGCTATCCCCGGGGCTCGAGCTGGCAGAAAGACATTTCTCCCCTCACTGTGGGACAAAACCTTCCAGCTTTTTCAGCAAGTGACAGCTTCTGCAATTAGTTCCGTGTTTTCCGAGACACAAGTCTGCAGCACATATAACATGGAAACAATGGGGCCCTCCCAAAATAGACTGGGTTTCATAACAAACTAAATACTGAGCTATTGTCAAAGAGGGCTATTGTATAGGGCCATGGCAGAACATTTGGCTCCAATACTCAGGAGTGAGGGCCATGCCTATTGCATTATAAAAAATGCTATGGCATCAGTTTTCACTTTGTGAGGGGTGTTTACTCGGCAGATAATAGCAGATAATTCCTCCAGCCATTCTGACAGCTTCAGCTGACCAACGTAGCCAAGTTCAGGTTTTGATACTAATGAAGAGAGCTTGGGTATTTTTTTTTCCCCTGGATTTTTGGTTTGGTTTTTAATCTGTCAAATCTCAGCAATTTTAGGGAAAAAAAAAAAAGAAGCCATAAATAAAATCATGGATTGAAGAGCATTTTTAATATTGATGAACTTCATTTAAAAAAATGAAAATAAGTTGTTCTTTAAAAATGAAGATGAAGTCGTCTTCTCAGTTTTTGGCAGGAGATCCTTTATTGATAGCATCATTTCAACTTCTACAACTTCTATTAGCATTCTTGAGATCAAGTGGTCATAATCCAAGTAATGATTCCCTTCCAGACATCATACCTGCTTTGAATTCAGCCTGACAAGGAGTATTTTAAATGTACACTTGGAGAAAGAGCACCACTTTTCAGGGAAGGCTGCTGAAATAAGAAGAGCTGTGAGGAGAAGATGCTGCTGAATTAAACACACAACCAGTGGCTTCCAGCAGAAAAAAGACAGGAGTCTGGAACCACATCCAAAGCCAGTTGAAGGCCACCAAAAGACTCAGTGACCACTGATTTTAGTGACATCAGGATTAACCCTTATGTTTGTAAATGACCAGAAGCACAAGAGCATCATTTTACCTCCGAAAAATATCCTCAAACTTACTTGTAACAATTTAGCAGAACAAAAATAAGTCTCCAAGACCTTTTTTGTTCCTGGATCACCCCAGCCCGTGGTCCATCAAGTGAATTCTTCTGTTGCTAGTCTTGTTTGTGCAGCTAAGTTCTGGAAATGAAATAGTTACCAAACTATTTAAACTATTGTGTGTGGGGAGGATCAAACCAGCGTTTTTGCTCATCAATTCAGATTAAAAATTTAATTTCATGGTACAATGAACCCATACAGAGTTATATCTATTAAGGTCACCTATTTCTTGTACTTCTGCTTACTTTAGGTATTGATGACTGCAGAACTCTTTAGAAGATAAGAATCACAGCTCCAGACTTCTCAGCTCTCACAGGTTTAATGTTAGACACAATTTTCCTGACTCTAAAATACCTTGGACTTTATGTTTGTGAGGGGGGTGGAAGGGGGGGGAATGAAACTCACTCTCTTTCTCTCTCAGTTGCTGCCTGGAATTTTTAAATAACGGAGATCTGGCTTTAATTGAGGCTTTCATTGTTTGAAAAGGAGCTACAAGTATTTCTAAACTAAAATATTTGCATAGTTTCTTGCTCACTCTGCTAAATCCTGAGAGGTGCTGGATGTTTCACTGAACTCTCCCTTCTAGAGAACACAATTACTATCCTGTTGCTGTAATAGAAAAGATTTGAAGAAAGGTCTTCTGAATACATATTTAACATCTAAATGTTTTCCTTGCTGTCTTTGGGCCAAGTCCTTATTCGATTGTTACTCAAACAAAACTCCCATTCATGTCAAAGCAAGCCAGCCTTTCATTAGCTCAGGAATTTAGCAAATTTGTGGTTAGTGCATCCAGAAATTGGTAGCATTTAATTTAATCAAATAAAATAATTTTTAAAAGGAATTTTCACCACTGAAACAAAGATATGTGGTTATTTGGAAACACTTCAGAATAAACTCACTGGTTTAGCCAATTTTTTTTTTTTCCTTTTTCTTTTTTTTTTTTTTCTTTCTGCTATCAATTCCTGGCTCTTGAGTGTTTGTTCCTGGGTACTGTCAAACACATCGCCTGGGAGAAGAAGTCTTGTCCCAGTGATCTGTGACTCAAGAGGTTTGATAAATATACATATATTTGATATAGTCATCCCAGGCTCACAGGGGGCTTTGTAAAGTCCCAATAGTGAAATGGAATCAAGCACTGTACAGTGTATTTTTTGGAGGTAGACACTATGTCTTTGCTCTGAGCCATAAATAGTGTGAAGTACCCTACATCACCTGCCTGTGACTCCTCATTCCTGTTGGATTTAATTCTGGGTATCCCAAAAGAGGAGCTCAGCCTCCTCAGCCACAACTTGCTAACCAAACCAATGCCATCTTATTCTCCCCCTTGTTATCTGTCCAATTCTTGTCCCAATAATTTTCCATGGGTGGCCACTGGAAAGACTAGTTAGTCTGTGATTCTCCACCTCCTGGACTTCACATCTCCCCTTCCCAGCTCTCCCTGGAGCTGAGCCCCACACGTGTCCTGTCAGAGCTGTTTCTTCCCTCGCCCTGTGCACGCTCTCAGAGATATCTGTTAACAGTAGAGAGCTTTGTGCCAAGCAGTCTGCAACTATTTGAGGATGAAGTTCATCAGGCCAGTCGCGTTGCAGGCGTTGAACTTGCCAGCACCACCCAAAAGCAAATAAAAAAAAAAAAAAAAGAGGCACTAGGGGTAGATTTTTTCACCATGGAGCAGCAGTATCGCTCTTCCTTCGTTGCACGGGAGATCAACATTTCCCTTGGTGTTTCTCTTGTTCCTAATGAGTTGACAGTCAAACGTTGAGCTGTGTTTAACTGCAAACAGTTCCTGGAAATTAAGGAGAAATAAAAGGATTACATGACTAGACAGTCAGAAGTACCTTAGTTGCTTAGCAGCAAGTGGAGCAGAGCAAACACGCGACGGCCAGCACGAGACTAAGTCCAGCCAGGGTTTACCTCCAGTTACCAGGGTCTGAAACTTGCATCCATGGGACTGTCAGCACCTCAGAACTGAGTTTGCCAGGTGTCTGCAGTGGAAATGAAAAGTGAGAACAACCTCATTCAAAGCCCACTTGGAATAATGATCCCAGTTGGCAAATTGGCAGTAACAACGAGAAGGGAAAAGAAAAATAAGGGTTCGCTTATTTGCCTGTTATTTGAGAAATAAAGCAATGACTACCTAGAAAACATTTGACTTCTACTGCAAGGCACACAAAAGGTAGTTGTTTTGCATGAAGTTAGATGAAATGTCAAACATACTGTCTTTTTGAAATGCTGCACTGGAATCATGTGTGTGTTTGTGCTCATACATATGTGTCTTGTGTTTAGTTATGGAGAAGAGAAAATATGAAGCAGACCTCAGCAAGGTTGTGGAGCTGCATTTTCTCTGGGAAATCAGAAACGACTCCACTGAAATTATGTTCTCAGACCTAGCAGCATTAATCTCCATCTCTAATTGCTGTCATTCCCCCCCATCCATGATTCAATGCTCCAAAGCAGGGCAAATCTTTGCCTCCACCTACCTATGCACTCCCCTCTCTGTACATATGCCAGGGACCTGTCCTGTGACCAGATAGACCAGAAAACTTGATTCCACAGTTGATTCAGTGCAGGAACATATGCTCATTTCATATCTAATCTGTGACAGCATATGTGTCTTTTATCCACCAGCCTCAGGAACTGGAGTGTGTTTGTGCCATGCGCAGCACTATTAGGTATTTTGTTCAAGAATGTCTCTGAAAGAGCTCTCTTGTCTACAAGCTGGGGAGATATTTTCCCTGCTGAACTGGAGCAATCTCCATACTCCTCTTCCTGACCAAGGGGAATCTACAGAGATAGAGTTTTCAAGCAGCTGGGATGACTCATGGCAAGGGGAAGGAGTCATGTTGTCTCGACATGGGCAGCTATTAACAGTCCTACCCTGTAGTTGGCCCTGGATTCAGTAACACGATTCTCCACGCTCCTATATTATATCAAATTCATCCTGTGAATGGGTCACCCAAAGATGAATTCGTGCAGGGATGCCAAAGGGAAGAAACTAAGCCCCCAAAAGGTACAAACTGCCTGGGATTTGCAACAAGGATGAATTCATCTGCCTGTGGGGAAAAAAATGGTCATTTTCCTGCAGCCAGGTAAACTGAGAAGGACAACAGCCAAGAGTGTGATCAGGAAAAACATTAGACACAAGTGGGATGGCTTTTTTTTAAGGAAGGTTTGAAAAATAGAAATTGTGGGGCTGATTTCCAAAGAGAACACTGTCCAAAGTAGGACTGGGATGAGCCAAGAGAGATGGTGGTGCCTTCATCTTCTGTCATCTCTCTGCACAGGCTGCCCAAAGAGAACATGGTGCTTTGTGGTCTGTGAAGTGTTAATAGGTAATGGCAGTGGGAGGAGAGAACACAACAGCTTGGAATATAATATTCTCTGTTGTTTTCAAGCTGCTGGAATGTTCTTATAGGATGGATCAAACAATAGAAAACATGGAACTATGTCTGGTGTGTGCTGGACCTGGCCTGACCCTCTGTAGCCTGAACTCTATCTAAAGGTGACAGACTTTGACTGTCCCCTGAGATGGACAAACATGGCCAGGGCTTGAGCTTCCTTGGTTCCTTCCCATCAAAGCAGTGGAAGAGAAACAGTGTACAGAGATGAAATAAGCAGTTCAGCAGATCTACCTGTGACAAATTACTTCCTTTAAATCATTTCTGTTTTCCTTGTCTGGATCTGTACCAACTCTTTGGTGTCACAGTATCCAAGAACGGGTAGTCATTTGGAATGCTTTAACCCTAATCTGGACAATGGGGATGGATTAAGAAAACCTTGGGCTCAGTTGAGATTAATAACCCATATAACTCTGCTTTATTATGTGAAATTGCTCATCATAACCTGAACATGCTCTTTCCTGGCTGTTACACAAGCAGTTCAGTTCATTGCAATTGCTTCCTGAGACTCAATTGTTTTCAAACAATGAAAACAGTCACAGAAAGTACACTGCATATTCATTTTGGATGCTTTAGGGACTCTATTTAGACTTCACTTATAGTTGAATGGCAGTAGGAGCTAAATTCAAATTGTTTATTTCATTAGCTGCCATTTATCATATTAATAATTAGTGTGCTGTACCTCTTCTGCTTTCATTCCAACTACTACTCTGGAAGAGCAGAACAGTGATTATGGTCATGGGGTAGCATTCAAAGGAAGCTGTCAAGGCAAACCCTCTGTTCAGGCAGCCAAGCTGTTCTCTGGGCATGAGTAGGAAGCAAAAGTACAGGTACTGCAGTGGTACAGACCTGGGCTTGGGGCACTGATGGGAAGCCAAGTCCTGGAGCTGTTCTTTCCATGCTGAGCAAGCCAAAGTGGTGCTGCACATGGACACTTCAGAGCAGGGAGGGACACAGCACCTCTTCAGGAGACAGGTCTGTCCTTACTGGTGCTGCAGATTCCCCATCCATCATTAGAGCTTCACTTCCCAGCTTTCCTACCTCTAAAATGGGTCAGGGGGAGCAGAGATATCCCCTTGCCAATCATGTCCTTTAACTACACTCCTCCCCTCACCCCATCACTTGTGAAATGTTTCTGCTGCAGGATGAAAAGCAGTAAAGCAAGATGCTGGCAATCCAAGACAGCAGAGAGCTCTGGAAACTGGCTTTGCAGTTTGATCTGAGCACTGTTTGGACAGAGCAATGCCCCTAAGATTTAAGGAGTCCCTTGAAGAGTAGGAAGCAATAAGTTTACTGCTACCCATGCCAATGTTATTAAATATAGGGGCTGTATAACATGAGCAGCAATGACTCGGATAGAAGGTAGGATTTGCAGAGAAATGCCTTTGCCTACTGTTCATCACCTGCATCGTTCTCATCCTCATCTCTCTAGAGATGGATTTACAGCAGGGATTAATTTAGGTCCCATCTCACAACCTTCTCTCTTCCAAAAGCTGCTTCATTTTCCTTTGAGTTTCGAGTTCATAAGCTCTTTTCCCTTGGTGTTTGGAACAGAGGTAGGAAGAGCCAGTGGGGCTAAAAGAAGCTATAGCTTCAACCTGGATCTAATTGTAGCAGTTTGACATCTTGTTTTGGGAATAAATCTCTCCTGTATTGTTTCCTGAAGTCAGAGGAAACGTGGGAGAAAGAATTGCAGCAGAAAAGAGATGAAACTAAGGAGGACCAACCTCCCCTTTCCTGTGTTCTCACACACAGACATAACCCCCAGCCACCAGAGAAAGGAATGGAAAGGAAAATGGAAAGGAAAATGGAAAGGAAAATGGAAAGGAAAATGGAAAGGAAAAGGGAAAGGAAAAGGGAAAGGAAAAGGGAAAGGAAAAGGGAAAGGAAAAGGGAAAGGAAAAGGGAAAGGAAAAGGGAAA
>JANHGL010002759.1:97461-111146 GCA_024611195.1 Ceyx melanurus
AGGAAAGGAAAGGAAAGGAAAGGAAAGGAAAGGAAAGGAAAGGAAAGGAAAGGAAAGGAAAGGAAAGGAAAGGAAAATGGAAAGGAAAATGGAAAGGAGAAAGAAGTGAACAGACATCAATCTTTATGAAAAAGGAGGTGACATCTTCCCTCCTACTGCAGGATTCTGTGATGATATATCTGACTGTAGGGAGAGAGTTGCTACCCTTCTGGAAAAAAAATAACACTGCAGAAAAAGGAAGATTAAGATGCATTCAAATGGCAATTGGGTATGGAAAGCCAGACACACTGCTGTAGCAATAGCAAAAGGAATAAACCCAATTATATACCATAGCCAAATATAAAACTGCATTATGGTTCCAGCCTGAAGAGATCATCTAGAAATGCCCTGTCCCATCTGTGGAGATGCAATGACTAAACACTCAGCAGTTCCTACAAAGCCATGTCCACGTTTCATTATGGCACAGGACGGGTTAAGAACGAGCACTGGACGATGACCATAGAAATACCAAGAGTTCAGTTTTGTCATGAACTGTCCAGGCCTGAAGCAAAACATCTTGAGATACCAGGCAAAGGAGAGATTTTTTTTTTAGTGCTCAAGTGGGTGACAAACGCCTGCAACCTGCTTCAAAAGCAGAGCTGCTGAGGGCAGCTGATTAGGGAGAGGATGTCACAGCCTCAGGACACAATTAACAGGGTCCCTTCAACCTGCTCTCCTGAGCCTACAGTCAGGGTAATTAGTAAACCAGTACCTGAACATCACAAGGTGCAGGCAGGCTTAGAAGTCAAGGATCAAACCCCATAACTGAGGATCTGGCCTCAGACACCCTGCAGACTGAGGAAAAAATAAAAAGAAAGGGGGCAGATTCAACCCAGAGATGGCATTTTGTGCATAACCTGGGACATAAAGGGGTTCTGCTTTAATAAATCCAGTTTCAAAGGCTAGACACATCCTCCAGCCAGTGGGAAATCCAGGTTCAGTTCTATCCCCTGCATTGATGTTTCCCAAGAAACATTTAATCCCTTGTGATTCCATGGAGAGGGTCCTGAAATCTGGAGGAAAACTGAAGGGCACAGGGGTTGGGTGTGTATACAGCCCTGGTTTTCCCCTTCCTTCATGAAGATATTTGTGTTTCTACTGCTCAGGAAGGCTGAGACACAGATGCCTGACCTTGCACAGCTCTTCCAAAGGAGCTGTGCAGGGAACATCTGAAGGACTAACTCATAAAGCAAACTGGAGCAATCAATACAGAGAAACAATGGAGACCTGAGCCAGGCAAACAGTGTTGACAGGACTAGGAGGAAGGGATTCTTTCTTAAGAGATAAAAAGAAACACTAATGCCAGAACCCAAGGCAGCTTCCAGTAGCAGAAATGGAACAGAGACAACCAATACCATGGCAAACAAGTCAGGGATGAATGAGCATCCACCACCCAACCTCGTTCTCAGGCTTTATACCCTGCTCAGCCAGGTATCTAGAGTCTGCAGAGTTTTCAGCACAATAAGCTTTGCTGTGACTACAAATCATCCCTGTGACTCAACCCTCAGGAAAGAAACCCTTCTTCATCATCGTATTCCTCCCATCATTGTTGCTGAACAAGGTTGAGTTTCTGTTAGGCAACAAAATAACACAGGTCTGATTTTTTCCTAGCCTACTCTCAACCTGCCTTCAAGTGGCTAATGAAAATTCCCTAGAGCTTCACCTTGACCTTGGCTTGTCCTGCACATTCTTTAATTGCAGGTAATTATTTTCTACCCTTTGGGTTAACACTGCATCTTGTGAAGGAAGCCTCTAAGAAAGGAGAGGACTGATTTCTAGCTTGATTAATGAAGATAACCGAGCTGATTTTTAATAACATGGAACTTCCTCCTACCTATTATTTCGATTTTATTCTTCAATTATGTCCCTCAGTTGCTGTTAGGCATGTAAATTTGGAGCAGTACGTTTATCTAAATCCTGTGATAAATTCTGGTGTCTTGACTTCAGCACTGTGCTACTGTACCTTACTATTTCCTTGCAGCTAAGCAATTTGTACTGTTCTGAAGGAGGGCTAATATATTAGATATGTGCCCATGAAATTTTCAGAATAAAACCAGTCATTCATCATTTGTTTCAAGCCTTCAGTCCTGCAGTTCAGAACAAAACACTACTTAAAAAAAAAAAAAAGTCTCATTTTCTCTTCTTCCATCTTGTTGATACTATTACACCAGAGGGAAAAGGGAGAATGATCTCAATGCTCTATTTGCAATTTTTAACAGGTTTCCTCTTGAAATATCCAATTGAATACCTTTCTTCATTTTTTTTTAAGGAAAAGAGTGAAACACTGAGATGTTTGAAATTCTTTTTTTGCTAGAAAACCATACTAAAAGGTTTCTAGCATTTCTCCTTGAACTCTGTCCCTTCTGTCCTGCAGACAGCCAGGCAGCAAACTCTTCTTGTCTGTGGCATATGAAAAGCTGCAAAGAGTGTATTCATTTTTAAAATAACAAGCCTGTATGTTTCTTTGGGCAGGGAGGGGACAGGAGAAAGAACATCACTTTCTTTGAAGGTTAGCAAACACATATCTAACTCCTGAAGTTCTGCTTGTGCATTACCTACCCGTGCATCCAACTGTTCTGTAGAGTGGATTATCCTGACCTTTTCGGGCTGATTATCTAGCAGCTCCATTCCTCTGATGATTACAACCTCCCCAACTTGTGGGAAAGGGCTGGGATTGCCAGTCAGTCAAACTGCAGAATAATGAAAAGGTCAGACCAGTATAGCATACAACTGTACTTCAGAGGCTACATCAGGCATTACATTTTGGTACCTCATCTTCATAAGAGAGGCTGTAATGAGGTCAGAAATCAGCACAGTGTCAGAATGAGGGAAGGGCTGGTGTTGGAAACCATAAACCCAAGACATGCTACAGTGCTGAAATCTTTTGGAGCTTTGATCACAAGGGCAGAGAATCTAGTTCATAACCCTCAAGATGGGATTCCGAGCTACTAAAATAAGAGGCAAAACCAAGCAAATGATACCAGGCATATTAGAAAATATTTTTTTTTCCTCTGTCAGGAAAAGAGAAATAGAGCTTAGGGCACCATAACTAACTACAGCAAGGTTCAGGGGGACTCGTCCCAACAGGAGGGGTGTTCTGCCACAGTGACTAAAATATTACTGTAATACAAACACCAGGCTCTCCACAGTTGGGAAATAACATATGGGATATGGCTTTTCACTTTCATTATGAGCTGCTGTGTGGGATCTGCAGAACCCTACAGCAGGAGCAGCAAGGAAACAGTATCACAAACCAGTTGATAACTCAAACATGCACATCTCCCAAGGCATACCAGGAACTACATCCTAATGGTGCCACTGGTGACCAGTTGTCCATCATCTTGAAGTCTGGTGCATCAGCTACGTCTTGTGGCTGCAAAGATTCATGGAGGGACCAGGCAACTGCAAACCCTTGGGCTGAAAAACACTGGGATGACTGGAACACATCTGTAACCTGGCTGTATTCCACGTGGCACCCCTGCCTGTTTCAGCCTCAGTGCCTCGTTAGAGCTGCCTTCTGCCCCACCATGGCTCCCTCTTTTCCAGCCTCTCCCCTTTTGTTTGCAAAGCATCCAACTTCTGTGTCCTGTTTCCCTCCTCCTTATCAGCTGGGAAACCATCCTGATTGTTGTTTCCTCCCTTCAGCTTCTGTCCCACAGCAGAAGTGCTGTCAAAGTCTGAGGGAACACTCCTGATCTTCTTCAGTGCCAATTTAGCTGGAATGGCAGGAAAAAAACACCCATCACTTCCAAAAAATCATCACCCATTGGGAGGTAATAAGCAGCTTGGGAAGCTCATGTGGTGAACGCTGGACGTGGCTCCCCAGCTGCACATCCATCCTCAGAGGTCACATCCTTGGAGGAGGAACTGTCTGAGACTTTGTGCAAGGGCTCCAAACTCCTAAATATTCATGTAATAATGTGCACTAACACACTGCACCAGGCCTTTCCCATGTCAAAGCAAAATAAATTAAAGGAAAAGAAAGAGAAGTGGAAAGTATAAAGGGGATTTCATGGGATTTGAGTGCCAAACTCCAACAGACTCTTTTGAAAATCCCAGCTTAAAGCAAAAGGCTTGTGTTCTTGCATTTCTCTCTCCTGATGTCAGTAATAATGACTGCTGAATTAGCGTAAAGATCTCATACATTGCTCCAGGTTTTGTTTGTTCATTTATGTTCTCCATTTTATGCTCAATAAAGTTACTAAAGGGAAAATTCCCCTGCAAAAGGAAGGAGAATGATAAAATCAGAAAGGACTGGTTTTTTCATCCCATTTAAATCCAGAGCAGATAATTGAAGAGGAAAGCTGTTTAAAATGAAGGATCTATTTGTAAGATTTTGTTTCTGTGTTCCCAATTATTTACTGTATATTCCAGAAATAAGTTCAAGTGCAGAGGTCTAACAAAGTCCATGCTTAGAATTCAACACAGACTTAAAGACTATTGACTCCAACTTCTATTTGCTAAAATTCAAGCCTGAGCCACCATCAGCAGAGTTGAAATTAAGTGTGTAGCTCAGCATCTGCTTAAGTGTTTTGCCTGGTCAGTAAATTTACTGCTCAACCCAGCACAGCAGAAGGCTGGAGGAAGACAAACATGCTGACAGATCAGAATATTCCCCACAAAAAGTTCTAAAGACCTCCTTAAATTTTGAAGTGAAATGATCACTTGGCCCACCCAAGAAAGGACGATGAGCTGTACTCTGAATTTCATCTGAATGAGACATTCAGTAACTGAAAACCCCCTGCTTTTTCTGGAGAACCTGATTCACCATGAGGTGTCCATCCCACCCTTTGCCCATCATTGCAGCATCTAGGCTCTTGACACATTTCTTTTTCACTTCTGGGCTGCAAGCAGGATGAAAACACAACATGCCATAAAACCACACAACAGCCTTTGAGTTTGGTAAGACTTTGATGCAAAAGAAAAGCCTCCAGAAAACCAGTGAGGAATTTCCTTGTGGGATTTTTTTTTTTAAAGTCCACTTTGAAAGACTCAAGACCTTGGGAGGAAGTAGATAGTCCAGCAGTTTAACCACAAAACTGGCCATCATCTCATCCCTAATCTTGGCCTTTCTGAATGACTCTGTGCCCTCGAGCAAATCACCACCCATCAGACCTTGGGGGTCTTCCAGATTCACTAAGGCTCTGGAAGTGCCAGCCTGGCACCAGCAGTGTCCAGGCAGGTTGTGAGTGCTACCAACACTTGTTTACCTGAAGCTTTGGAGGGAGATCCAAGCCCTTTGTACTGGGAAAGCTCACAAATGCAGACAGTGGTCCGAAGAGCATAAAAACCCAGCGTGTTATTAGTGCTGTCAATTTAGTCAAGAATGTTATGGCATGTGTGTCACTAAGAGAGACAGAAGCTATTATTGAAATGAGATTAGAATCGTTCTGAAACATCAACAGTGGCATTATAGTTGGTAACATTTCCATCTAAAATAGGTGACATTGATGCTATACAATCAACAATGCCACTGGGAATACGATATAGAACAGAAGACTAGATTGTTTTACTCTATATTGATTTTCCCTTAGTAGTTTTTGATTAACTGTCAAATCAATTAGCTTCCCCCACCCAAACATCATATCACATTGCTATATTTTTTTTGGTGTCCCACTCACAAACTCCCTGTTCAATAGCAAACAAAGAGGAGAACCCTGGACCCAAGTGCTCCCAAACAGAGGTTTTACAGGCAAAGATAAGTCCCCACAGATAGCCTGCTTCTCCTCATAGTGCTGGAGTCCAGCCATGTTTTTATTGAATCAGGTTCTGAAGCTGTCTAAGGCACTAAGAGATCTGATTATAGCTTTGCCATAATGTCCTTTTAAAATAAAATGCGTGGCATTTTCACGGTGACATAATGTTCTTTTGGCTCAGGAGAGACAGTGTGTCTAGAAGTTTTCGACCAGCTTGGCCTTCCCATATTGCAAAGGGAGCACATCTATCCATCTATTCATCTATCATAATCTCACAGTCCCTGTAGAGCTAAATACCTTGCTAGCTTTATTATCTTTATCCCACCACATCCCTACAGAAGCTGTGGGAAAATGTTATTACCACAGATGAGGAATTAAGAGGAATCAGTGAGAACTTGTCTGAAGTCACAGGCAGTCCCAAAATCTCTCTGGTTTACTCTGGGCTTCCCAATTACAGCACACACACACACACACACACACACCTTTTTCCATTACAATCCAGGTGAAGGGACACACATGACATGGAAAAAAAGGGTTTCAATCTGCAAAAGAGAAGCTGAAAAGTCATTCTGCTCCCATAATCACACCTATATAGCAGTGTGTAGTAGAGAAGCAGAAAGCTCAGATCCAGGCTGAGTCTAGATCTGAACTTTTCAGAAGTTCAGAAACTTCCTGGACCTTGTCTTTTATTCCACTCTTTAAACACCAACTCTCTCCCAAATCTTCTCTTTGCTTTGTTTTGAATTCAAATTGCATTCATTGCCAGCACTACAAACCTCCCAGGGATACTGTAGTACCTCCTGTATCTCCCAGGACTGCTAAATTGGATATTTTATATATATATATATTACTATTTGCATTGCACTGATGCTTGTAGGACCCAGCTGGGACCAGGAGCCTTTTATGCTGTTTTGTACAGACGCTCAACAGAAGCTGGCTCCAGCTGTGACAGTTCTGGCAGCCTGAATGGGGACAGCAAGGCAAGGCAGGGAAAACCTCAAAGTCACACAGCAGGTGAGTGTCTGGGACAGATCCTGGGTGTCTCAGTTCCCAATCCCATGCCCTATCCATTCAACCCTCCTCTTTCCCAAGATGCCATTGCGACAGCACACGACAAACACACACCTCTAATAAAAGCTTCCACTAAAAACGAGATCAGCCCAACGACTTTCCAGGGCTTTATTTCCCTCCTGCCTGCTCCCCAGTGCTTCCCAGTCCCTTAATGAGGGGAAAAAGGATATCTAAGTCAAAGCTGCCCCAGTGTTAGGTGCGGGGAGCCATAGTGAAACCAGCTGCTGCTACCACGCCGGCAGCCAAGACTCTCATTTGTTTTGGCTAGCACTGAAGAATCAGCTTAGGCATCTCTGAGAACAAAATGGTGCATGGAACCAGTCCAAGCTGCAAAAGATAAGAAGCAATAAGAGTCGCAACAGATTATTTGTCTGGTAAAACAGAAGGAGAATTCTATCAGGAAAAAAAAACCAACCAACCCAACCAACCCAAAACCAAGAGGATCTTGGTCCAGTGCTGCGAACATAAGTTCTGTTTGTGTAGCACCAGATGATAGCCTCTTGGGCTGCACAACAGGTGCTAAGCTGCAGCTATTCCTGGCAAATAACAACTTGCTGCTGCTGAAAAGGAATGGCAAAGTGATTTCTGCACAACTGCTGCAAAGAGGAAGGCTCCTCGGCGACGGAGCAACGCTCACAGCTGCTGGCGGGGAGGGATGCGGGTATTCGGCTCCAATGAGCACAAGTAACCACTGAAAATAACCACCCAAAAATCCTTTTGCTCTCCCCTGTTGTTGGAAAGGGAGGTTGGGCTGGAGATTAGCCACAGCCTTCCCTAAGTGATCTGCAGCAAGGCAGTTAACCTGTCTGAAAGTGGACCGAGGAGAAATCTTGCATCGCCTCACGTGTTTCGGATCTATTTGGATTGTTTTCTCCATGTCCTTTACATAGAAGTAAAGGGAGTGTGAGAGGATGTGTACACAAAAGGGATCTAGTCAAAGAGAGCCAAAATACAAGCAGAAAAAAAAAGGAATTCAGTAACCAAATATAAGCTTAATAATTGATGAGTAAAGATTGGCATTAATCTAGGCTTAGGTTCTCACCTGACATAGCTCAGTCGTGCTGAAATAGCCTTAAAGGGCCTAAAGTAATTTTTATTACATGAGGGTCTATCTCCCTTCCTTAATCAAATGTAAATTTAACAGTTCTTAAAAGCGTTAACTTCCTTTAAAAAAAAAATCTTTTAAAAATTGAGATTTAACACCACTTCCATTACAAGTCAGATAATGTCTTCTCAAGTTCTCTTTCAGATCCAGGTTCATTCAAACCCAACATTGAACTGGGAAATGAAACCCAGAGAGAAAGCTCTGAACATGAACCAAACAACAGCCCCCCTTCAGCCTAACTTTCTCATATCTTGTGCTAAAAAAAGAGGCACACGATAGCAGTATCTGAAGGGATGTCACAAGGAAACTCAGAGTGGCTCTCACAGCTGAAGGTTTGTAAAAGAAAAGAGGTGCTGGGCACACTGTAAGTGAACCAGCTCCAAACTGGACTCATTTCACCCCTAAACTGGGTTTGCAGGAAGCATTTCATACCTGTGTGATTTCGTTTTCATTCCTGCATTGGTCCAGCCAAAGCATCTGTGTGCCTGAAATTTTATTCTCTGGTTTGTTTTCTCCTTCAATATCATGAGAGGATGCCATAGAAGACACTGGGACCCCTGACTCCCTTAGAAGTCTACAGCAGGTTTTTTTAATTCTGGATATTCAAGTCTTTATGATAAACACATCTCTGCAACCAAAGGGATTTTTAATCTCTCTTGATTTACAAGCATTTCATTGCATTTCAGCATCATGGTTTTTAATAGCATGGTGGAAATTGCAGCAGGGGCTGATTAGAGCAACTTAGTTAGATTTCTGTGCATTTGGAAAAGAAAAAATTAGTCTGCATCCTTTTAATAGGATAATCTAAATGGATCACCTCGACTTGCAGAGTTGCTCGTAGATAGCAGAAGTATTTCTGTGCATAGTCTAAACAAAGGCAACTCCATTGAAGTGAATGGAATAAATTTGATTTATCCCTGTGAGTCTGCAGCCCATCCTCAGGGTTAGATCCTGCAAAGTGCTGAGCACCTTCACTCCCCACAGAAGTAGTGGGAGACTGGGGGAGCTCAAAGCCTGGCAGAACTGAGCCCCTGAGAATAAAATCCCTCTCCTTTCACTGCCACATTATGAGTAGATGCTCAACTTGCCAGCAGGACCCACTGTTTGAGATTTTTAAGACCCACAGTCATGGTCTTAAACTAAATTATAAATAATTTGGCCTCGACCAAATTTGCCTTGCTTCAATACCATCAGGCTGGTTTGAATTTCCCTCAACTTGCAGCCATAGCCTTCAACTAATTGGAAACACATTGTGAAGGTCAACAAACCTGTCCTTGGCTCTGTGCCTTGTCTTGTTGCTCAAGGTAAAGTTCTTTTCTCTTAGACCTAGTCATCCTTGGTTCCTTCCACGGTCAAAGGAGAGAAAGAAAGAGCCCAGTGCAGGGTGCGACTCATCTGACCTATTTTGTGCATGGAGTTTATGATAAAATGAATCACATCCTACACTTATTTCCTTTGTGGAGCACCAGTGAGTCTAGATGATTAGCTCAGATGCAGACATGCCCAGCAGAGTTTACTAGTTCAAGTTCTGCCCTGGTGTCAAAAACCTTGGCTTGGTGCTTCATCCCAGGATGGACAGGACCACTCATCTGCCCCACACAGACTACAGGACCTGCCACATCCACTCACTCCCACAAACACAATGAGAACAGAGGAAAAAGAGATGACAGTACACACTGATTATAACTCTCAACCAACACCATTCTCTACCCATGAGGGATGGTGAATATGTCATGCTCAATGTTAGAATTACTTCAAGCTGGGTAGGTTGGCTGGGATTTCCAAGTGTGCACTCCTGCTCAAGGGATAGACCAAACAGTCCTCCTGGCCTCTGCCACTGTCCCCACAGTTGCACTGACCTCCCTAAGCCCTCATGGACCTGATTCTATTCTCATTTGTATTAAGTTACCTGATTTCCAAAACTCACTTAAGACAAAGAAGGGAAAATTATACCTGCTTTCTTCAGAAGTACTTTTTCCAGGGGCTCCCTGGAACTAGGAAATGTTCCACCTAGGCTCGAGCAAAATCTGGGGAGCATTTTTGATCCCCTTTGAAATTTCCACAGAAGGATTTAATTTAATTTTCCAGGCTCCTTTGCCTTTCTCCTGTAATAATAGCTGATATCATTCAGTGCAAAGCACAACAACAGCCATTAAAAATGGTTATTAGTCTGGAACTGCTTTCTTAATAGGAAACACACATGCCACACTCTGGGAGTTCAGTGTTTTTTAATAGACTTCAAGGTAAATGCCACTGTGACCCTTATTTTCAAGGAGGGAGGAATATGTTTCTTGGGCTGAGATTTTGCCCTTAGGCAGAGCCTTGGGCAAGAGGTGGAGCAGCTCCACCTCCCCCCTGTTCCTCCCCTCTGGAGGGTCCCTGCCTCTGAAACACTCCTCCGAGGATCCCTCCTGCCCAGACACTCATTTCTGCTGGAGGGAAGATGAATTTGCACCTCAGCATCCTTCCTCCCCTGAGCTCAGCATCCTGACAGCCTTCTCCTCCCTCTGCTCGTCCTCCCCCTGCTCTCCTGTTCCCTTGGCAGAATTGGGGTGCCCTTTGAGGTAACCCTGGCAGACCTCAGATCAGCCAGGAATTGGCAGGTTCCTGAGCACTGGCACTGACTGATCACAGTCTTGCCTTAATCCTCTCTGTGACTGGCCAAATGCCCCTTCTAGAGCAAGATAAACCAAAATTCCTTCTACTCTAGTCTTCCTTGGGGAAGAGTGAAACTCTACATGCCAACCTTCAGCAGGCTGAAATATTTTGGTGTGATGTGTGACTACATCACACATTTCAAAGTAACATTGGTACTTAAGAGCTTCAAGAGTTTATTTATCTTCCCTTCCCCTCCCACATCTGAACCTGGTGCTTACAAGCAGAACCTGAGACCTCCTAAATTCAAACAGCATCAGCATCATACCCACTGCAGAATAAGGACACAAGGGAGCTGGGAGCTCCTTGACCTGATGGAAAAACAACTCTGAACCCACAGCAGGTCCACTGTTTCCAGCTCTTTACAAGAGATCCCCTTTCCTTACAAGCACCTCTCACCAGTGGGACGTTTTGGCAGAGAACATCTAATGCCTATCTGATGTTTGCATTGGGGTTTGTTGTTGGTTTTGCTCCTTTCATCACCTTAGAAAGGCCACATGAAGATTGCGTGATGTTGAGACTTTTGGCAGATGTAACATATGTGCAACAATATTTATCATTTATTTAGCATGCTGGGCATAGCGGCTGGCAAGATGCTGCCATGCCTGACTTAAAGGCTGCTGGCATTTCCATTAGACAAAATCCCATCATGCAGGGGGTTAAGAATTCAGGCATTTCAAATCGCATCAGGCTGAATCATGATTCAAATCAGAAAAGCCAGTTTTGGGTTCACTAAGGGCTGACAATTGATGGCAGGTCACGAATATGTTCCCCTTTTTTTTTTTTTCCTTTTTTTTTCCCTTTTTTTTGTTTTTTTTTCAAGTTTTGTGGGGCTGACCAGGCTCTCACAGTATAGCTTATGGTTTTAAATAATTGGGGAAGAGGGAGGGGGGGTTCTGCACAATTCAGATGAACCCTCAGATACACAGTATTTCACGGTGGGATTTTCAAAGGCATTTATCTTGGCCTAGCTGTCTTGCTGCTACAGACAATTTCGGTGGAAGCAGACATAAGCCAGTAGTCATTCGCTTTGAAAATCCCACTGCAAAGTGTCTGACAGTTGCATTTTAAGGACCACATGCCTGCCAGACACAGAAAAGCCTCCTGCTACGTACTGAGGTCCTGCAGCTCTCAAGAACAGAGAAATGTCTGTGCTGACCTGTGCTGACTGCAAGATGCAGCAAGCCTGAAAGAGCTGGAGCCCCAGGTTGAGCTCAGCATCCAAATTCTCTGTACGGTCTCAGGGTCCATCAGGCGTGACAAACAAATGTATGAACTCTTCAGACCCTTATTTGGTGCCAGAAAGGTTAGCTCATTGCAAACAACTTTCCTTAAGCCATCCTTGTAAGCAAGATACAGCTTATGGGTTCAGTGATCACTTCAATTGTCTTTTTTTTGTTGTTTCCTCGAGGAAAGGGAAATTAAAACAAAGAAAATACACCAAGCAAAGGCTGCCAGTTTGCCCTGAACCTGCCTTGCCTGAAGAGCACCAAGAAAAGTCCTTTAAGTCCTGCCCAGTTGCAGCTCTTTCTCTGTTCTCCTAGCACAGCAACATACCACACATTTCATAATTAGGGCGAGAGTGAGAGATAAGGCCATCGGTCTGTGCACATGAAAGGAATGTGCTGGGTGTGGGGAGATGGTGCTGAAAGGGAGAAGAGTTTTATATGGGCTGGAAAAGGCTCAGGGAGGGCAGTTGGAGCTGAGGGTGCCAGCGGGAGCGTGCCCGCGTGGTCAGGGGAAATGTGCAGCTTCCCTCCACGGCCTGCTTTCCAAAGATGAAAAAAAAAAAAAGGGGCGGGTCAAAAGACTGAAATTCAGGTTACAAAGAAGCACACCCAGCTGAGAGGGAGGGTTGGCACTCGGGTGAAAGGAACAAGTGCCTGGCAGCACTTCTCACCCCGGGAGGGACAGAGCCAGGGGAGAACCTGCGACCGTCGTGGAACTGCAAAGCTGCCCGCTCAGGGCGAAGGGAAAGGGGGGGTGTCCTGTGCACAAATCCATCTCGGGGTGCTTGTTTCCAGAGGCCCAGTCTGCAGTTTGGAGGGCTGCTGGAAGTGTGTTTGTTTTGAACAGCCTTCTTTTTGGCACCAGGCTGTAGGAAACTGCACAATTTTTTACAAGCTTCCCGAGCGAAGGAGAGACCTCAGCGCCGCCCGGCACGAAAAAGCACATTACTGTGGCAGAGGTAGGAGGCATCCTAATTCCCTAAATAAAACCAGAGAAAAGCCAGGAAACACCGAAATTGCAGCAAAAACACAGAACCTGCACAGTCTGCTGTTTACCCTGGTCCCTGCCACCGGCCAATTCCGTGACCTTTGGCGAGTCACTCGATGTCTTTGTGCCAGCCTCGCTCCTCAGACCTTGGGTTTGCTTCCTCCCATTAAAACTCTGGGCTCTGAGCCCACAGCCCTGGGCTCCCTGCACTCCTGACCTTTCTGGGGGACTTTCAGCTGCCTCTGAAAACACCAAGAAATGCCCCTTACTCCCTATCTCAGCCCCTCACACTCACTGGCCAGCTGAGATGCATCGGAATACTCAATGCTGTTCAAATCCTAGGTATTAATAATACAGATTCACAGCCTAACCCCCTCCCCTTATGATTTTTATTTTTAATATATTTTTTTGGTGGGGTGTCTTGCTTTGACCATTAAAATTCAGGTCTCGGAGACTATTTTTTGCTGTGCTGCTGTGTGAGAAGACTGGCCCAGAGCGTCAGGTGCAGGAACAGGGAGTAGCTCCTTTGTCTCAGCTAAAAGAAAATATCCTGATTTACACCACTGCAGCAGCATCCCAGGCTTTGTTTCCAAAGGGCCCCTCAGTAGATTTCTGTCAGTGATAAACCGGTGAGAAGTGACCTCAAAAGTAGTCTGCAGGTCTGGTCTTTTTAATATATATTTAAATGCAGTGTTTTCTACCTGACAGCCGTTCTTCTGGGTGTTTTCTCCTCTGGGCAATGCAACAGGGGATGCAATACTTAAGCTGCAGGCTTCACTACAAAGACCCTCAGTCCAAAGCTTCCCATTTTCCTAACAAAAAAACCCCCTTCTATCAAATGGTGGGGAGCAGGGGAGCATTATTCCTAAAAAAACCAAAAAATATAATAATAATAAAAAATA
>JANHGL010002759.1:111246-133231 GCA_024611195.1 Ceyx melanurus
TTATTTAAAAAATAAAAATATTATTTAAAAAATAAAAATATTATTTAAAAAATAATCAGGCCCTATTATTCCATTTAATCCCAGTCTCATTGTCTACTTCTTCCTCCAGAGGCTGGTTTCTGCCAGGTAGAAAATGAAGCTTCCTTTACTTTTTTCTCCTCAATTTTTCAGTGTTTCAGCACCGTTGTTCTGTGTGGGAAACCGACTTCCTGTCTCAATAAACAAGTGCACACAAGGCTTTTCTGGACACATAATGGGGTCTCTTTTTTTTTTCCTTCCTCCCCCCCCCTTTTCTTTCTTTCTTTTTTTTTTTTTTTTATTTTATACAAAAATCATTCCACACTTAACACATCAATGAAGCCACTTAAGCTCTACTGCATCTGAATTAAAGGGGGAATTGTGTGATCAAAGAGTGTGAAGGAACCACACATGGAGTTCTTCAGACACTTTACTTTTGTTACATTTGATACATAACAAACCCAATAAATATGCTTATCCCAGTAGCCCGTTTCATTATCTCATATCCTTATGTTTAAGAGCATTTCCTTTAAGAGCTTCTCTTTTTCCTTTGTTTTACAGCATCAGAGTTTTGAGGCAGTTTGTTTTAAATTAAGATGATAACAAAGGACAAAAAAGCATATTTTTTTTTCCAGGGATGCTCGAACAAGACCAAAAATCCCTCTACTCTTGAATTTTTCCATTGAGGAGAATATATCTATCCCATGGCAGAACAGACACTTGTGCAGTAACCTCAGAAAGGGGTTATTGGAGACAAGATTTGCACTGGATATAGGGAAGGAGATGAATGCTTCCTAAAATTCTTTGCAGTAATTCTCTGCATATTCAGCCCTCTTCCCTATGCTATAGATCAAATTGCTTAGAAAAAATAAAGATTTAATGTACCTTCCCTGACACTCACAGTTCTGGGGATAATTAGAGATTTGCAGCTAACTATTTCTCCAGAATTACATCAAAATAATAAAGATTAGAGCCTGTGCCTTTTCTTTTCCCCTGTTGTTTCACATGGAAGGGACCAGTTTCTCCAGCCAACTGAGCAGCAGCAAGGTGTGATCTTTGGAAGCCCTTCCTCCTGGGAGGAACCTGGATTTACACAGGGATCTTCAACCAGATTTCTGTTGGAAACTGTGCTCAGAACCAGACACAATATGGTCTACCACCAAAAAAAACCCCAAAAAACAACATTGCAAAGCACCCAAGCTGATTTTATTGTGGCAGGTGCTTTAGCAGAGTTTCTCATTAAAAAGCATTTTTAAATGTAACTTTTTAAATTGCTTTGATATATGTTTTTGGGTTTTTTCCTGTCTTCTCCCCACATTCCCCAGGGTGTCCTGACAGAAACACTCAAGACAAGATTTTCTATCCATTGAAATATGGCAATCAGAATCAGTTCTGGTAAACCCACTGTCTGCCACACAATTTGGGTTTCTTTCTTTTCTAAAGCTGGATGAGAAATCATCCTGCCCTAAAATCCTCCATTAAATTGAATATATATTCAATTTTATATTCAGATATGTGAATGTTTCTTGTGGATTCATGTGCAACAGGGTGAGAAAACACCTGAAATACCAGAAAAAAACAAAACCAAGCCACCCCAATGTGTATTTTCTGCTCTGTTTAATTCCCATTATTAAATATCATGCTTTTGTAATGAGCACAGCCTGTTTACAGCTCCCTTTGTTTCGCCGAGCAGTGTTTATCTCTTGTCACTTCCCAAATCAAAACAACCAAACAAAACAACCCCCTGCCAACAAAACAGGGGCTCAACTTCTAAGTAGGACACATCTTCATCTCTTTGCTCCAGCTGAGCTCCCACCCAAGCCTGTAGGGACTCAGTTGGGTACAGATGAGGTAAGACTTGGAATATCTGACCCCATGTCCCTCAAGAACCATCTCTAAATGCCTTTTACAGGCTTCTAACTCTTGCCACCATGCTCCTACCATGAGTTTCACAATGTTTTCACTGTGTCTGCTTGGAAAAACCATTCCCTGCATGGATGGAAACCTGTGACAACACCAGTTTTCATTAAAAAGGGCTAGAAAAAGGAAGATGCTTTTGCCACTCGGGGTGTTGAGGAGGAAGATCTTGCAAAACACAACCCAAAATGAAAGGAGAACTTCAAAAGCTTGACAGCAAGGAGAGTAAATTCAGTGTTTTACTTTCCTAAGCTCATTTCTTGAAGGCTCCTGATGTCAGGCACCTGATGCTCGAGTCAAACGCTTTGTTTGCAATCCTACACCAGCACCTCCCTACTACAAGTGGAGAAAGAAAGTGGTTGGAGAGGAAGAAAAGAAGGATCAAACCCAGCAGCCTGGCTGAGAGTAATGCTAAAACACCAACCAAACCAGCCTTGCTTCATGGTACATGGGCAAACATTTATTTATAGTAGACACACGTGAAATTTTCCTTCATTGCCTTTTGTTTTCTATGCAAATCCATACTGGTGATGAAATTAAAATTTAAGTAGTATTTAGCAGCCAGCAGCTGGGTGGCAAAAACCTGCTCTGACTCCTTTCAGCTCCTGCATCCCGTTTATTGGGAGTGTGAAATATCTATCCCTATGCACAGCCATGTTATCACATCCAAAGCAGTCTAGTTGAAACAAAGAGGAAGAAAAGAAGAATGTTAAAAGCCTTTTTATAATCTCAGTTTCTTCCACAGTGGAAATCCTCATCCAATTTTGGACTTTTGTCTCACTTGTTAAACAGGAGCTTTTTAAAGGCCACTGTACTGGGTGTGGTAATCCAGCAGCATTAGCAGTTCTAATCACCTTTTGCTTTTGAGAAGACATGCTTTGGGGGGAACTAATAGAGAAATAATCAGATATCAGCTTTTAAAACAGCCTGATTACAAGAATTTGAGGGGGGAAAAAAAAAAAAGTGGAAAAGCTGTAAAATCTGGCTGAAGTCCTTGCCAAAACACTTAAAAGATAATGAAACAAAGCAGCATTTATTTTTTTACAGATTAAATTGAGAAAAGAGACCACAAAGACCCACTGATGCCTCACTAAACTGCTCCAGCTATTTAGTCTGGCAATACCCTACAACTAATGATTAAAACAATTCCCCGCTCAGAATTTTTTATTCTTGATTGAAATGAAGTTAATTCCAAAAAGAAAGAAGTGGATATTTGAATAGAGTTTGCCCTGCTCTAAGAAATAAGGCTTCCCTAGTTGTATTAATTCAATTAAGCTTTAAAACTACCCTGGGAGGAATAAAAAAAAAATAAATAAATTAGAGTCTTATCTGTATGTAAACTAAGGTATTTCTATGGATTTAACACCACCAAAAAAAGGTATTGTCTGCCAAGTGGACACAGATGATTCTTGGTTGGTTATGATACGACAAGGGAACTTGAAATGTAAAGATTTATTTCAGCTTTTAAAGCTGTTTCTGACAGTACAAAGGTATCTGCAGAGCTTTGGAACTTCACATTTGCTGGTGGTGGTTTAGAATGGATCATTCAAGTCTCTTAAGTCTAAAAACCTGAATTATGAGCCATCACTTCTTCTGCAGGAGTACTGCTCTAATGAAGAATTACAGAAGGGGCACCTTCCACTGGCACTTTCTACCTGCAGATCCTTCTTTAGGCAGCAGGATCACTTGCCAATGAAGTACACATTAGTCCTACAATTAGCCCTGCAAGCAGAAAGCAATTAACTGTTTTCATGCCTGATGGCCATTGGTATCAGCTCAGCAGAAAGGGACTAAGGGAATTCCTGCAGCCACTTTAGACTCTTCTGCTCCAATAGAGGAGCTGCCAGGAAAACCCACCCCAGTAACCTCAGCCACCACGACTGCACATGAAAAGTACAACTTTAGGCCAGAGGAACTAAGGAAAGTTGTATCCAGAGCTAATGTTTTGCTGTGAAATGAGTAGAAATCAGTGCAGTCCTCAGAGGCACTGACAACATCCCCTTCCACTACTGGAAAACTATATTCTGCCATTGAAATAAATTCCTCATTGCTCTGTGGCATGCCCACCCCATGGCAGCAGATGGAAAATCAAACCTCAGATCTGAAGGTCGCCATGGCAGAGACTAAAATGATGAAGTTGCACACCCCTGAGAGAAATATGGAACAACAGATAAAGATTAATTCTTCTTGCTTGATGAAAACAAGCCCAACAAGAATCTGGATTGCCCCAACCACATTGCCCAGATGGTACCAATGGGTTATTTTCATTGCATTCAACAGAAAAAGCCACTATCACCCTGTTGTCCTGCATATATGACCCTCAACTATCCACCTACATGCTTCACTTGCTTTCACTCTATTTAAACTAATTAAAAGGAAGAAGAAGAAAAAAGAAGTGTTAAGTTTCAGTGCCCCCAGAGGAAGACCTCAGCTGTCACTTCTGAAATAGGCCTTGGCAAAGGTGGCATCCTCAGATCCAGGCCTTCACCTTCAGTGCAGCCACTGAAAACAGCTTTTCTACATTAAAATAAAATAGGAGAAATATATACATTTTATATACATGTGGAGCAAGGAGGCAAATAATATGAGCCTTCCTCTAGCTGTCTCACAGCAGCATCTCACTCTCAGCAAAGCTTTGGTCATCGCAGGGAAAGATTTGCAGCACAGGATATAACTCATCATGAGCAAAAGTGGGAATCTGAGCCATGACATTTTAAATTCAGACATATTCAAAGGTAGGAGAGTCACTCTGTTCTGACTGAACTTTAGATAAGCACGCTCTGTGCCACGGTTTTGGTCTACTCACAGCATTCCTCAAATTTTCACTGCAGTAGGAGGAAAGAGAAGGGGGAAAAAATGAAAAAAAAAAAAAAAAAAAAAAAAAGAAGAGAGAAAAAAACTTGGGTTTACAGAAGGTGTTTTATTGTGTCGATACCCAAAGGCTGGATTCAATAAAACCTCCATCTGGCAAGCTCCTCTCAGACTTTGCAGCCGCCCTCCTCACCTCCAGAGCCAATTTTGGGAGGTTTTTGAGCATTTCCCTGGGCTTCCCTCCTGCCACAGCAGGATGGGGCTGTTTGCTGAGGCAGATTTGTGGAAACCATCTCCCTGACCTGACTTATTTCGGAGATTGAAGGGGACTTCAAACCCAGAGGATGTGCCAAGGGTGCTTTAAAATCTCAGCTCTCAACTATCCCCCATGTGCCAGACTGCAAATAAAGCTAAAAACTCCGGGTGGAGGGTTTATTGGGCAAGGTTCCCTGGCTTTGCTTATGGAGGGGGCCAGACAAGTTGTTTACGAGGGTCTCTTATGGTTTTAAGATCTAAAAATACATTTCCATCCATCCAAACTTCAGTCAACAACTTTTGCTTTTGTGGCTGATCTGGAACATAGGGTTAAAAAGAAAAACACAAAAGCTCTATCCTGCTGCCCTGGTTTTCTGCTCACACACTCAGGTACCAGAACCACGAGCAGAAAATAAGAGATAAATGAAACACACATCCACAGACAGAAGCAATTAATTAAGTAGATCTAATAGATGTTTAGTCCTTTCTCAAGTAAAACAAAAAATCAACTCCCAGGGACTTGGTTTTTATCTTGTACTGGAAAAGTTGATAGATCTTGATTAAAATACTTTCTTTTTCCCCCACTCCTAGAGCAAGCATCATTTTGATTTTTAAATAAGTTAATTCCCTGTTTATTTATCCCCACCTAGCCTTTTCCCACCCTGGAAGTTCATTTTCTAGCTGACATTTTGGCTCCCATTTTATTCCCCAGCAAAGCCACGCAGACAGACAATAACAGAAAAACCTATTCCTTTCTTAGCAGATAACACTCGTATCTTGTTACAGAATTTTCAGGCTGTAAATCAAACTGAAAAGCTAATTTAAGGATATTCACTTGCACTGTTCAGGGCTGTATAAACATTCCCAATTCCAATTTTTCATAGAGACATATGCGAGCATTTAAAAGGGATTTAAAGAACCATTTTGCAGTTAAGAAGATCTAGATCTCGCCTTTTCTTTCCCTTCGACCAGATTATCATGTAATATTAATATACTAAAAAATATAGATAGATACATCTAGTTGCAGTGCTTCTGTGTATTTATGAGGTCTTAAGGGGTAGCAGAATTCCTTTAGCACAGGGGAAAGCTGCAAGAAACTGCAAGAAGAGGTTGAAACATCAAATGCACGACAGAATTCGTCCGTCCGCTGCAATCCCTGCCCCGGTGCTGCGGGTGGGTGTTGGTTTTCACTGTATCTGCTCATTTAATTGTTTCTGCCTGTTCCTTTCTTTTGTCCTCTGAAAACCCCTAGCCTAAGGGAGATTGAAAAAATCAAAAGGTAGGGCCGAGGTTGGACAGGAAATGAACGCGGGTGTCGCGGCGAAAAAAAGTTCAGGAGTGGCTCTAGGAACTGGAGTTTTAGTCCCCTGCTTAGTTAGTCCCTGCTTTAGTCCCAGCTTTAATCCCATCTCCATCTCGTGCCTCCGAGCGCACCCGAGGTGCAGGGAAGCCCAAGGGATGGGGATGCACCCTGGGGAGCTTCGCCCAGCACCCCTGGAAGGGTTGGTTTGGGAGAGAAACAGGAGCAAAAGGAGCTCCCAAATCCAGAGCTCCTCACCCCCTGGGTTGGTGCAACCACCAAGGAAACACTTGAGGAAAATAAACATTGGGATCCACACCAGGAATCTTTTTCTCCCCCCTCTCCACCTCCTTTTTTTTTTTTTAAGTGCACTCTATCTCACTCCTCCTCTGTCTCTTTCCTTTTGCTCTGATCTCCAAGACAAAAGATTCAACCACCAAGCGATGCCAACCCCGAGCAAGGAGGGTATGTACTTAAAATACCACATGGCCAATAAACCCTATTTTACAGCAGATCTCACCTTTAACAAGCAAGTTGACCAATGTGAGCAAAAACTGACCCGAAAGCCTGGCATCCAAAAAAAAAGAAAAACCAAAAAAAAAAAGCCTCAACCCTCAATTACAGCAATTTAAACAGCCATGCAATTAATCAGAAAAAAAAACATGATTTAAAAAGAAAAAAAAAAAAAAATCACAATACTGGGAGTTTCCCCTGGATAAATGTGCTCCCTAACCAAAAGGTATGAGGCCACAGATTTCAGGAATTAATTTGGGTTAATTCGAATGGCAAAGATGAGGTAGGCAAAATAACAAGCAATTACCTTTTCCTGCCTTTGAAGAACAATGAATTTGGGACTGGTCCAACTTCAGAAGGAGTGATTACAGCTTTTTTCTGCCCAGACAAACCCCTCTACCTTTGGAATACATACAACATATATATGTGCACACACATGCTAGATATGTACTTTTTATGTACACTCATCTGTATTCCACAACACTCTGCACTTGAAGGATTAATTAAAGCTAAAATTCAATTATTTATTACGGACCCTGCTAATTATTTTTGAAGCTCTATAAAGAGAGCAGGAAAGCCAACCAACACAAGACATAATTAAGCAGAAAGGCAGCATTTGTGTGGTCACTTTAGTGAATTCAACATGCAAAACGTTTATCATTTAACCATTTCCTTTATATTGTGCAGCAGGGTGGAAAGGGCTTGAAAGCAACGGCTGAAATATATTTTTTGAGGGGGAAATATCAATTTCTCAGAGTATTGACAATCACTTTAGTGGGTAATAAGCGATGTTAAATAAAACATGTAGCTAAATAGGCATTAAAGGCCTTTTACATACTCGGAAGAAAAGAAAACAGGGTGGTGGGGTTTTTTTTTTTCCTTTTTTTTTCCCTTTTTTTTTTTTTATGCTGCAGACTGCAGGCATTTTGGTCTATCTCTGTCAAGTGCAATTCTTTCTTGATGAATGACAAGGTACGATAATAGGCTGCCGTTACCAGGGCAACCAGACAGCAGAGCTGTGTGCCTTGAATTTTGTCATCTGAAAATGAAACCAGAAGCAAAAGAAAAGCTGAGAATCTAGCGACAGATTAACTCGTGGAGAGGGGGGGGGGACGGGGACTGGCTGGGGGAGAGAGCACAGGAGGAAGGAGAGAGCAAAGGGGGGCAGAGGGGGCTACATTACCAGCAATTAAAATTACTGTACTACGTAGTGTATGTGCATCTGCATGGGTTTGCATTGCAGTTTTGGGTCTGCTTTTTTATCCCTGGGTGGTTTTTTTTTCTTTCAGCCACTCCCTTTGTTCCAAAAAATCCAGGGAAAGCTTTCAAAAGTACCTTTCAGAAAGGCCTTTGAGCACATCCACCTTTACAGGAGGTGTCTCTGCAACGTTGGGAGCAATCCTGCTGCTCCCAGCAGCATCCCACCCAGTTCTTCCCCCTCAGCTAAGAGCTGGTGATGGGGCACCAGTTCTCCTTGCTGGGCAGCTGACGTGGGACCCTTCCAATCATAGAGTTGTTCAACCCCTGGCTAAAAAGGACCCCCTTAACCCAAGAATTCCCCCAAAATTCATCCAATGCCTTAAACCTTGGGCTGTGAAAGTCTCTGCCATGGTCTCTTGGAATTTCTCCCGGGTTAGACCCAGGACTGGTTCATTCAGAGACACAAAATTAAGGGCCATTCTGCAAAAGGGTGCAAGTAAAAAAAAAAACTCAAGAGGAACCAGTTGCCAAACTCCAACCTGTGTTAAACTTTCAAACACCAGGATGTCTGGATCTGGGCTTAGTTCAGGCTTAGACCTTTTGGAGCTGAGAGGAAAACGTAGCAGTCTGGTTTCTCCTTTGTAGTCAAAAATTTGAATAAAATAGAATCAAAACACACATAAGCCTGGCTTGAGAAAAAAATAACCTAAGCTGCAAAGCTCAAACTGTTGCTGCACAGTTTAACATAGCCAGTGGTCTTCTCAAGCACATGATAACACTCAGAGCTGTGACAAAATCTCTGCCCACTCAAACCACGTGAACTAAACCTGTAGCACATTTCCTCAGCTAGGTAACCTGAAACCTCAGAATATTCTTTTTTCAGAGCCACCATCTTCCATCACCTTCACAGATTTTTCACGGACATCTTCTCTTAGTAACCTCTTGGATGATCAGATAAAAACCTCACTCCTACCATTTAGGGGAAGAACTGTTGATAAAATAAGCCTCCTGTAATTTCTCTGCTGTCCCTCGGGCAAAAACTCTCAGTGATTCTTGCACAGTGTGGATGAATTTTTAGGTTCCTTGTTGTGGCTCAGCCTCTGCTGGCAGCTAAACACCCACAGCCACTGTTTGCAAACTCCCCCCCTCCTGTGGGATGGGAAGCACAACTGGGAGGGAATCAAAAAAGTGAGACCCCAGGGGTCAAGATAAGGACAGTTTCACAAGACACAAAGAGAAACAAAACCATCTGTAGCAATTAAATGATAGACAAAGCCAGCAAGAGGCTCTACCTGTGACTGAGATGCCACTTTCCCCGCTCCGACCGCACCGAAGCCTTTGGAATTGCAAACAGCAGCCCCTCCAAGCCCTCCCCTTATATGGGGGCAAGACTCAGCTCTCCTATTGGCTGGTTCAGGTGTTTATCCAGCCTGTGACCCCTCCCAGGTGCTTAGATCAGCAGCTGGTGGGCACAACCCTCAATAAACCCAGGCCATTCCTATTCCTAAGCACCAAGCATTGCTGCCAGTGAATTAAAACCTGCCTGAGTCAGACCCTTTGAAGGCAATGGGACTCTCACTGGACTTCATCTGAGTTTGGAAGAGGCTTTAAGAGCCTCCAACAGCCCTGTGAAATAGGAACTAACACTCCTGACTCACAACTTCAGGTCTCTCTAAGAGCCAATTTTCTTCCCAAGCAAGCTTTCTCTCAACATACTGATTTAAAATGTAGTTAATTCAATTAAATAAGAATGCAAAGCACTAAAGGTTGCTTCACCAAAATTACCTTTGCCCAGGAAAATTATGCTCTAAGCACGTCAGTCATAAAGATGACATGTTCTTGAAATAAAAATTCCTGACCTATGCATGTCTTCACATGGGGAAAGCAGTTACCTGAGTTTTGAGGTATCCAAAGGAAATGATCATCCCTAATGTTTCTCCATAGACACCCAGTATAATGGATTATAGAAGAATGACTTAATTTTTTGGCATCTTGACTGCCTTTGAATATTTTCCATGGAAAAATGAAGTGATTTTTCTCAATATCATCACTTGCATGATTGACTTTTTTGCCGTGACAAGTCCAGGACATTTCAGTTTTCCTGATTTATTTTTGCTTGACTAGCATCCTATGACTGTGTCCACATGGCAGTGAGGAGAAGAACCCCTGCTAGCTCTGGCATCAGCAGCACTCCTGTTGCATCAGCAGCTTCGTTCCACATGGACTAATTAGCATTGGTTTTCAAGCAAAATCGTGGCATTAAGTAGAGTTATGCTAAGTTTTGGTGCCAGATTAATCTCAACTATGTGTTACATGTAGCCTTAGCTGAAATCCTGCACAGGTTGCTTTTTTGGGGAGCTGCAGGAGTAATCTGGCTACTTCGTTTGCCAGTCTGTTCACACAAGTGGTCACTGGGGTAATTACAAACTTGTCTTGATTGCAAGTGGCTTTCCAAACCCTGCATGGGTTATTCCTTCTGCACAACATTCCCATGCAGTTGGCAAGAGGTAACAGGCATTTTCATTCAAATTTGTCTGTTACCAGCAGGACTGATAAGATGTGAAGCTCTTGCTCTCAGTGAGGTTACCTTGGAACCCCCAAATTAATTTTTGCCCAGTGCAAAAGCAGTATTTGGATTTAAAATTTCCTTTCTACATATCCTGCTTCTGCATTGTGAGGAAGGAAGAAAAGAAGTTCTGCTTTATTGGTGCACTAAAAACACACTAAAACCCAGCTACCACATGGCAATTCTGTCCCCCCCATCACATAGCACAGTGTGTCCTTTGCCACATGGGACATCCCATGGCAGGAGCATGACCCCCAAACTTTGGGAAATGCTCCTTTAAGCCTTGGGCAAACAGAAAAGCAATCATGACAGCAGAAAAATACCTCCATATTAGTCATATTGAGTAATTCTAAGCTGCTTTTGCTAGCTCTGCCTAAGCCCATGGTGGGGTGAGGCAGAAGAGGGAGCAGCCACCATGACTATGTATTAGTTTAAAGATGGGAATTGAATTAAGGCCTCCTTAGTTTCAGAGCTGTGTCTTAACCATCCTGCTGCTGCTTTATAATCTTCCTTCTGTTGCACCTCTGCGTTAACCCAAGCTGAATGAAGCTGAATTATGGCTCTTCTTATCCCTGATAAGCCAAAGGAGCTGTGGAAGAGCAAGCTGGAGTTTACTCAGCCCCGTGCATCCATCAGCAACGTGTCAGCTCGTTTCCAGTTGTGGAATCCTTATTAGCAGTGCTGATGGAAGAGGCACATGGAATAGGGAGGGGTTTTTCCAAGCCCTCCATTGAGCCCAGCGAGGTGACAGCTCAACAAATCACCTTGAGATTTGTGAACTCAGCAGATTGTTTCTGGAAGTTGTTGAGAGAAAATAAATATGGAAAACCACAAAGTCATTTCTGAGAGTCACTTTTCAGAGCCTGACCACACTTTAAGTATCTGTTAAGTGATGTCCTTTCTCCTACCATGCTTCTTGCCAAAACCAACGTTGTATCAATCTCCTGACAAAGACAAGTTTGACGTTGGGATTCCAGACACCAAAACAAATAATACCACCTACAGCCATCGTGAGTCACAGAACTCATGTGATTTCTTTCATTATTCTTTTTGAAAGCCCCAACTAATTCTTAGTTTGAGGCTCAAAAAAAAAAAAAAAAAAAAAGGAAATAACTCAGTTAGCAAGGCTTTCCCCTTTGTGAATGGTTTTGTGTTCAAAGGGGAGTGATATAGAAATATCCTGAGATAACACATCTGTATATATTAAATGGATTTTGTATCTGGATCCAAAACCACCCTGCATGATTTGACCTCACGGACAACCTCTGGAGAACCCTCTGCTCATGGCAAGGTGCTCACATCTGAATTCCACAGAGTCTGATGGCCCTGGATACAAACCAGCTCCAGGTATAGTTTCTATACCCTAATAAGTTCCCATGGCTGCAGAGCTTCCAGACCACACTCAGCTCAGTTTGGCCATCTCTGGACACAGGCAGAAGCTTTGGTCTCTTTGCACTCGTGTGGGTAGATACATCTCTGCTGTTTGCTGTCTGGGGAGAGCCAGCTCAGGTACATCCCTTGGCCAGACCCTCAGCAAGCTTCTCCAGCAGTCCCTCCTGAAAACTTAGGGATGAATGCAGCATTTAGGAAGCAGAATGGGGAAAAAATGGTTCTTTTTGGAGACATGATGCTACACTCACATACTCTGGTTATGGGTACATGAAAAGGTATTTCAATGCT
Organism: Ceyx melanurus; assembly: GCA_024611195.1. Classification (NCBI taxonomy): domain Eukaryota; kingdom Metazoa; phylum Chordata; class Aves; order Coraciiformes; family Alcedinidae; genus Ceyx; species Ceyx melanurus. The sequence continues at coordinate 123,507 of JANHGL010002759.1, forward strand.
GGTATTAAATAAGTAAGAATTTGAGGGGAGTTACTCAAAAAATCATTTTGGAAATTCCAATTATTATTGGCTTTTGGCAAATGACAGAACTCTTAAAAGAGCCACGTTGTCATTAGGAGAAGATCAGAACCTCCTAGAGATGGTAGCTTGCTAACCATCAGAGGTGAGAACAAAACACAGGCTGCTTTTAAATGGGCTGCAAAGGAAGAAGCTGGGGGGAAAAAACCAGTCCCTGATCCACAGCACACCAACAAATGCAGGCAAAGTGTGTTCTGCCTCTTTCTCTCAGATTGTATTTGGCACAATCTATATTCTTCTTTGAGAAGAATCACACAACTGTCTTGTGAGCCTCATCTCCAGTGGCCATGGAGAACAATGCACTCCCTTCTCTGCTTCTTTCTTTTATGTATTTTCAAGGCAATTTTCAAGTTTCACTTTCATCCTTCTCTTGAATAAAAACCCCCCAGTTCTCTCAGATGCCTTTTTTTTCCCCCCCTCCAAACCTCATAAACCTCTAACCACTCTTGGTTTTCCTACAGAGCCATGGCTTCACTACTGAAGCACAGACTCAAGAGAAGATGATGTTCTACACCCAAAGCTCTGCTTGGCAGAGGGGGGGATGTTTATTACTCATGCAGAGCATCCCAATAGGATGACATTGCTGACTCATGCTGATGGAGCTGGTACCACAGATGCATGCTAAGAAGATAGTCATTGTTACTCTTCACATGTTGAGAAGGTGGCTCTACAAGAATAAATTAGGGGTAAGGAAAAAACCAAATGGTTGCTCATGGAAACATGCTGCCCTGCAAAAGAAATCAACTCTCAGATGCCACGGAGATGGGGATTGTATTGATAGAGAATTGAGGGACTCGAGCTGTAGTGACAAAGGAGACCAAATATTTGGAGTATGAAAAGAAACAGCCTAGTCAATTAACTGAACTGTTTTCATAACAGTTGGAGAGTCTCCTACATCTACATTGGCAAGTGGGTGGGGGGTTAAGATAGCTGTCACACTTTGATAAGTAGGCCACTCTGTTATGAAAGATTAAGGCCAGAGATGCGGATGCAGCTGAGTGTAAATGAGACTCCCAAGAGTGAAGATCAAAGTTGGTAGGAAAACCATAGTAAAGCATGAAAACCAAACTTCCTACCAGGAATTTCAGCATGAAAGGGCCATGGTAACTTTCAGCTTCAAGGCTAGAGGCTGAAGGACTTGTTGAAAGCTGTTGGAGGGCCTCTGTGCCAAGCTTAGCTAGTCCTCACTGAACACACAGGCAGGAAAAGAGGGGTTTCTTCATGTCCAATGAAAAGAATCTACTTTGCAAGCTAGGGAATTGGGCTAACAAAGAAGAGACAAGATATGGCTTTGATATTTCCAGGCATTTTTCTCTTACAAATATGAAGACCTTAAAAAAACCCCCGAGGGTTTTGTCCTTTTGGAGTCATGTAAACTTGCTGCTCATCAGAGACTCTTTGTGGCCAAAAAACTAAACCTCTTAAGTTCCTCTCCTCATTTGTTATAAGATTTTGGTCTCTGCTGCTTCACTACATTACAACTGGCTGGGATTTGGTAGGATGTGAGAAGTCTTGGAAATCTCTTCCCCAGCAAGGGGGTACCTGTGCACTGGCATCTGGTGTAGGAGAACAAGGTGCACCAGTCTAAGTTTCATACTCTCTTCTTAGCAGTAACTCTGCTCATGACTTGACTTACAGAGCCCTCAGATGTCTAATTGTATAGATTTGGTGATAACAAAATTAATTGGTTCTATTGACAGCAGTGAAAAAACTGCTCTGTTGCTACCTCAGCCACTTCCCTCACTCTATCAATGACTTAATGTGAAATTTGGGGTAAATAATCCCATTTTCCCCTGCCTATATAATAGGAGGGAGGTTAATAATTGTTGTATTTACCCTACAAACTACCACACAGCTTAGATCCATCTTATCTGAACATCTGATCATCTCTTGCTCATTACCATATTGTAACCATTAAGTTTGTGGAAACATGGTATGTAAGTAGTAGGAGTGAGGTCTGCACTGATGTTCTGGTCAGAGGGAGCAATAAAGGGAACACTGAAAAGCTGGTTTGGCAGTGATACTTCTCACTTTTCATACCCCAGCCTCCTTTAATTAACTTTTCTAAAGCATGCAAAGGAAAAAAAAAAAAGAGTGGGATGTCAAGCTCTGCTCGTGGATGTCCGTGTGCTCTGTCTGCAGCAGAGCTTCTTGCAAAGGCTGCTTCCAGCAGATGCTGCTCACTGCATCTCCCACTGCAAATGCCAGCACTATCACTTCTTTAGCCTGGGCTTCAAAGTCCTGTTGAAAACAGCACAGTGCAGCATTTTGAGCAGGCTGGGTCAAGGCAGGCTTGCTTGGAAGTGAGGAAAGCAACCTCTGCCCTCCATGGTAGTTGCACTAGTGACTTCTATCCCCATGGGCACTGTGCAGTGGGAGCACTTCAAGAGCCTCATGGCTGACCCTGCACTTGAGACTGAGCTGCACACACCAGGCTCATACTGTCCAGCACCATCCCAGTTACAGCTGGGGGCAGGGGTTATGATGGGAGACATTCTTGCTGAGTTATTTTCCCCCTTCTCCCACATATTTCTCTTCAGCTTTCCCATTTCATTCTCTCATCAAGTCACTACCTGTCTCCATCTCCAATTATCTCTCTCTTTCTCTCTGGGGAAAATGAGTCAGGTGAAATATTTCCCCTTCTTACACTTCAGCTCTAGCCCCTGCAAGCACTTACCAACCTCACCCCCATCAGAGGCTTCAGTTTTGCCATTGAATTACAGGTGGCAGGAGTTTGTTCCCATCAGTTTCATTCCATGCTCTTCCCTCCTCCCCTTCCTGCAGAAACCAATCCTTAACTGGGTGCAGAAAAAGATGTAATCAGCAATTTCCAGGAGAGCTACAGTGTTTTACATCAGCTGGGGACTGAAACAGATGATGTTTAGCTTTAGTCCCCTGCTTCACAAACAACAATGTTATGAATAATCCTTTTAAGTTCATATATCTTGTATAAATATCTGGAACATCTAGAAAACTGAGGAGAGGAGGGAATTTATTAAGGTGGCCCATGGAAATATTACTCTGAAAAATAAGGGACTGCTTTGAAGAGTTAAAATTATTTTATCTCATTACTTAAGAAAAGTGGGGGGATCACTCTAAATATAATTATTTTTTTTCAAACAATTCTAGGTACTAGTTTATAGAAAAAATTATTCCTGAGGAACTCAATAGGCTGTCCAAAAAAAATGCACAAGAGTGATTCTTCTGTATTTTACTGCAAAATTCCCAATCAGCCAGGTCCAAAGTCTGGAACCAATACTAATCTTTTAATAGAGTTCAATGAACTTCGGGGGCAGGAGCCATGTGTTCATTATTTCAAGTCATTAGAGGGGAGAAATAGTGAGTCAAAATGTGGCACGGGGCAGGGAGTTGAAGAAAATCCCCCCTAATTTTTAAGAGACCTTTCTCCAGCCAACTTTTTAAAGCCAAAACAGTGCGTGCATTGAATTTTCAGTTCAATTACATCATGTCACACTGATTTCATCTGCTTCCCGCATGTTCTTGCTGGGACTGTAACTTGATGCAGCCCAATGCAGCTTGTGGCAGACTGTGATTTATTACAGTTTCAATGATAAAGCACCCAGGAATGTCCAGGCAATTGGATTATTCCATTGACTGAATGCTCAGACAGCTATTTTTAGGAAAAAAAAAAAAAAGAGATGTCAATTTGTGCAATATTAGAGGGGCTGATGGGGGCAGAGGCATTTGCCTTATCACATACAACTGCTTAATGTTACCTCTTTATTGTATTCAAAGTGCTTTGTGTGGACCTGGATGGAACAGGAGTTTGATCAGAGATGGGACCAAGTTCTCAACATCTTTTGCTGGGGTCCCTTCTAACTGGCAGGATAAATCAAATCCAATTTTTGCCTGCAGTTTGACTCAGGATATGGATTCTGCTTTTGCTTCATCTTTCTAGGGATGGGCCAATAATCATCATTGCTCAGGAGCAAGAACAGGACCAGAACTTGCCTAGAACTCAACCCTATAGATGCCAAGATCTTGGTTTGCACCATAAATGATCAGCTAGATTCCTCAAGCTGGAAACTGTTTGGTCTCTCCTCAGACAGCCAGCAAGTGGAAAAATCCTGTTCCTTCCTTTTGTTTAGCAAATATTTTTCAACAGGCTATAGGCCAAAACAAAAATAACCATGCAACTGAAAGAACTGGTGAATAACATGGCACAACAACAAAAGGTTTGGGCATTGCTGTGGTGGATTCTTGAGTTTAGCCAAGAAGGGAAAGTGCTAAAATCAACACAAAGGGATCCCTTCTGACTGTTCAGAGATGAAAGGCTGGTTCCAATCCCTTTGGTTTGCTCAGCTGGATTTCTTTAGGAACACTGAATGGTGAGGTAGGGCCTAGGTGTCCATTTTTTGTTTTCCAAAGCATGGGATTGTTGGTCAGTGAAGGTAGGGAGTTAATCTGAGGGGTGTGCTTGGAAAGACAGCACTAACCACGACCATCATATACCAAATTAATCCATCTTTTCAACACACCAATCAGAGAAAATCTTGTGCTGGTTTCAAACATTTGCTCCTGTCTCAACACAAAAAAAAAAAAAAAAAAAAAAAAGACATGAAAGCATCAGCAACTTCTGGGAAATAGATTAAATCTGGTTCCAAACTTCCTCTTGGTATGGATAAAAAAAAAATGTCTAGGAGGATGGGCTTGTCTGTTCTCAGCAGGAATAAGACCACCTGCTGATGAGCTCTTGGTTCAGTGCTTTACCATCTGATCTTACTGTCTCTGGGTCAGAACTATGCCTGGTGCCATTCTGACAATGCCATTAGACTCAGCTCAAGAAAGAATTGCTCCCATTACATGTGTGTTTTTTGCATCAACCCCAGTCTAGCTCTTCAAGGCTCTGAAAGTAGCAGATAGAGAGAAAAAAGCCAAAACTCAGAAAAAAAACCTCATTAAAAGGAAGGAGGGGAAAAAGCTGAAGTGCTCATTGTTTTAAACATCTCTATTTTTACCCCTCCTCTAGCAGTAAAAATGTTTGGTTTCAGCGAAAAAAACATAGAGGCACCAACAATATGGAACAGGGAACAATAGGGAATTAATTCCTTGGACATAATAAGAGGAGAGTCAGCAGAAAGCCTGTTACCTTTGTCTTCCTTGCTAGCTGAAGTCCATGCAAAAGGATATTCTGGCCCAGATGCTGTGAAAAGTAGCCCAGGGGGAGGCTGCTCCCAAACCCCAGAGCTCCACTCCCTCCTGGAACACCCCTCCCACTTCATCCCCCAATCCCAGCTTCCAAACCCCTCCAGGCCAGGCTTTTTTTATTCCTTACCCACATGCTAATTAATGGAGCTCCAGTGATTGCACTGGAGTAGAGGTGGAGCTGTGAGGTGCAAGGCATCCTGGCATCCCACCCCTCATGCTTTATGGCTCAGTTACCACTTAGATATTCCCTAATTTTTCCACTTTTACCACTTTTTTTTTTCTATTTATTTGCAAAGAAATGTGGCTCTCAGTTTACCCTGTAAGGCAAAATGATAGAAGAGAATCTGTGCAGAGTCAGTGGGGCTTTTAGCATGATCTATTTCAATAAAAAACCCAAGGAACTAGGACTTCCCACGGATGCAGAAATGCAGACAGCAGCATCTTGATTTTGAGAGCAAACCAAAGAACTTTTTAAGTTAAAAGTCTTAATTTAGCAAAGATTTTATGCACGCTTTTTCTGTGACTTGGCTTATTTAGTTACCAAAGGGAAAGTGGGGTTTTTTTCCCACAAAAATCATCATTTTGGGTTGTTTTTTGCTTAACCAGACTCCTCTAATGAGGCTTAATTGGTACTGCAAATGCATCTGACCCTGGCACTTCGTTCAGGGCTTAAACCTGAGCTTGGGTTCTGCCCCTAAAGGTGGAACCTGCAGAATTAGCCCCAGAGACCCCCATCTTCTGTGCCCCCCACCTCAGGGGCCTGAAGTTCTTCCTGCACAGAGCACCTTTGCCCCAAGACTCGGGATAAAAAGCAATCAACTGGTGCAGTGAGGAGGGAGCTTGTGCTGAAATCAGCCTGGCACGACCCACTAAATGTAGGAAAATAGCTTCCCTGAGAGGATGAGCAAACCCTTGCAGGTGTAAAAGCCATTCCAGCTGCCAAATGCAGCAGCACACTCAGCAACACCCCCGAGTGCTTCATGGAGGGAGAGAATGCTTGGGCAGGAGTCAACAAGTTGCAGTGCACTGCCCTAAGAGCTACTGCAGGCACAGCTGGAGCCCTCCCCTGCACTAGGACCTGTGTTGGAGGTGCCTTCATGGAACAGGCTGTGAAGAAAAACCCTTTCCAAGTGAGGTGCATTAGCCAGGGGATTGCAGGCACTGTGATTTCCAGCTGTAGTAATGGGCTCTGCAAGCTGAAATCCAATTATCAGCTCTGCCATCTCAGGCAAAATGGTTAAGCCAAACTTTCCCATCAGTGCTTTTAGGTTAGGTCTGAGCAGCTCCCCACCAGCTCTGTATCTTCTTTATACATCCCCAAGCTCTGTGGAGAGCAACAGATCCCAGGCTTCTGCAAAGCAGCCCCTTCTGTACTGAAACCAGTGTCCCAGAGGGGAAAAAAAAGCAAATAAGAAATGCCAACAACAAAAATCCCACCCCAAACAACACAACAAATCCACAAATCAGATTATATTTGATTGTACTGTGCTGGAATTATTTTTTGCTGGGTTGAAAAGGAATAGTCTTGCTCTGTGTTATCAGGAAAATGAAAGTGTGGAAAGGACAGGGAGGTTAAAGATCTTGAAAATAAAGGGTTTGATCCTCTCTCTGCTTGTGGTTTTTCCCCTCCTGTGAATAAGGACCAGGAATATTTTCATACCCACCTCACAAAGGGGCTTGTGAGAGTGAATTCAGCTCTCTGCAGAAAGTGCCTTGAGATCCACAGATGGAACCTGCTGTAGAAGTGATGCAGTGCTAATTAACCAGCTACAATCATATGTGAGTAAAATAATCTGGTGTATTGCTCCCTGTGTTTAACACTCAGCCCTGTGTTGGTTTCCATCCCAACCTGGGGAGGACCAAACATATCCCAGAATATTTTGTCTGGTTTATTTTTGAGGTGAGGAGATATTTCCAACAACATCGTTGTCTCTTTTTGGGTACCAAAACTAAAATAGGAATTTTAAATATTATTTTTTTTTTAAGAGTGGGGGGAAAAAAGGGGGAGGGGGGGGGAAGTTTCACACAGTGTGTGCCAAAGGAACACAACTTCTCCCTGGTTATCTGTCCCTGAACAACAGAGGGGACCTTGGAAAACTGGCCTGAAAAGATAACTGTGGCAACACTCCTCCCCCACTGTAGGTTCAAGTATGGGCTTGGAGACAACCACCCCCCAGGAAAAATAGGAATTTCAGCTTGGATTCTGCCCCTGGAGTCTCCTGTTGCCTGTCTCCAGCTCCCAGGGAATTCACACTCATAGGGAGGCTTCCATGAAATCACATCAGGTAGAGATTTGTGCCTGGGGGGGCTGGAATGTGGGGAAAATTCTTCCTAAAATTGGGAGTGAGGAAAAAAAAAACCAAAAGGGAGCAATTTTCTTTGTCAGGATTGTGAGCAAAAAGCAGCCTGAAGAATATTAGGGACTTCAGAGATGAAGAATTTGGGTTAATTGTACCAAAAAGTCATGGTTTGTAGTGGGTTTTGATCACCATTTTTCATGCTTCTATTCATAAATCCCCAAAGCAACTGCCTGCTGGTGGAAAGGGAGCAAGCAGAAAAGCCATGAATTCAAAAGCAGGGCTTCCCTCCTCCTCCAATTCCATCTCCAAATCCTCATTATGCCCCCAAACTCCACATGGGATGTTGGGTCACATGAAAAATATCAAAGGTGGGGGGGAGGGATGAAGGAGCAACGGGAATGGTGCCAAAGCTGTGGTGGTATTTCTGCATCACCTAGGAAACAGAGGAGAAAAAAACACAGATGTAGTGAGTTTGGAGTGTGTTTGGGCCCTCCACAGTGAGCTGCAGCTCAGTGATTTTCAGCTTTCCCTGCCAGAAATCCTTGGAAGTGAAAAAGCAACTAAACAAAAAGAAGATTTGAAGGCAAATTCCCACCAAGCTGTGTGTGAGGTGCCCCCTGAGCCCACCAACCCTCTCCCCAAGGTGGTTTTTTTTCCCACCCCACATCCCATCCCCAGGAAGAACCCATCCCCAACCACTCCATCCTCTCCCCAAAAGGAAGGAATGCTGGGGAAAGGGGAGCAAGGGGGGGATCAAATGAGACAGACACACTGCAAGGAACTCATTTACAGCTTCTCCATTTACTGGATTCCTTGTGAAGAACCAGGGATATTCTCTGCAAGTTCACACACGATACAAGCACATGCACAAGAAAATCAAAAGTCCAGAGCCATCTGGGGGGGGGGGGGGGTTGGTGTTGATCCTTTCAATTGTTTGTCCTTTCAGCAGCTGGAATCCAGGTGAGTCTCAGGCTTCATCCACAACTGGGAGAGGACTCGTCCCAATCCTCAGCTCCTGATGCTTCCCAGCATTTCTTGCATAATTCATCTGGAAAGTGGAGTTACCAGCAGGGCAGTCAAGTTGAGAAGTGGCCCGTGATCATGAGCCACAACTTCCAGGGAACAGAGCCCGGCTCAGCTGCTTCTTGTAGCCAGAGGGAGCTGTTTGGAGACTTCTCCCAGGAGCAGAGCCAGTTGCATCCTCCTCTTTGCCACAGAGAACACCAAAGGGCATCCCCTTCTGTCTTCCAGAGGTACTCGGCAGCAAGCAGCACCCGAGGAGCAGTCAGGGCTCTGTGATGTGAGCAGCCAGGGTCTGAGAGCAGGCAGCGAGACAGCAATCCTGGCACACCTCATCTGATTCCTCAGAAACCTAAGCCATGCTCCAACACTTGCTGCTGGGCACCACCCCTGACTTCGAGGACAGCAGGAGAGGTACATATTGCACAGAAAAGGCAATGCCCATCTTTTTCTGCTCCCTTCCCTCCCCCAGCTCCTTAAAGGACAATTCCTCCCCAGTCACCCCCACCCCTGCTGTAGGTGGGAAGCACCAGAGTCAATCACAGGTATATGGGCCACAGAGAAATGATTCCATGGGTGTCAGACATTGCAGCTCAGGAGGAGAGAGATTCATTGGCTACAGTGTCTGGGAGAGCTGTTAAATAACAACATTTTTTTCCACTTTCAGCCTTCCACAGTCGCTTGGACTATCGTGGAAATCACTCATCTTTCAGCTGGGAAAATACAGGGGGTTTAATTGGTTGTAATGCTCTCATCTATCAAATACAGTTGCCAGAGCATTGGGTGAATGAAACCAAAACACAAGGGGGGGGAATAAATACCAGTATGAGTTGCTCACAGAAAGAACACATTCCTTCATAATTACATCTGGGGGTACAGCAGTGGGTCCCCTGGCATATCAGTCACCTTCCTCACGAGCTGGAGAGTTCCCCAGAGGAAGGATGGATACAATTAAGTACAGCAGCCCTGGAAACCAGGAGACATGAGTTATTGCTTTGCTCATGATGGGCTGTGTGCTTCCTTGGGCCAATCACTCCTGGGTTGCTTTTCCCTTCACATTCCCCCCCCCCCCCCCCCCCCCCCCCCCTCCCCCACCCCCCTTCGCCGGCGGGGAGGGGCCGCTCCCCCGGACGCGCCACCCCCCCCCCACCGCGCACC
>JANHGL010002760.1:18619-32434 GCA_024611195.1 Ceyx melanurus
CAACCAGTCACAAGTGGTGTCCCTCAGGGCTCAGTTTTGGGACCTGTCTTGTTTAATATCTTCATCAATGACCTGGATGAGGGAATCGAATTTAGTAAAATTTGTAAAGTAAATCTGAAGATGACACAAAATAAAGCACAAGTGTCAATCTGCTTGAGGGTAGGAAGGCTCTGCAGCAGGATCTGGAGAGGCTGCAGCGATGGTCTGAGGTCAATTGTATGAGGTTTAACAAAGGCAAGGTCCGGGTCATGCACTTTGGTCACAACAACCCCCAGCAATGCTACAGGCTTGGGGAGGAGTGACTGGAAAGCTGCCTGGTGGAAAGGGACCTGGGGATGCTGGTCGATAGCAGGCTGAACATGAGCCAGTAGTGTGCCCAGGTAGCCAAGAGGGCCAACGGCATCCTGGCCAGTATCAGAAACAGTGTGACCAGCAGAAGCAGGGAGGTGATCGTGCCCCTGTACTCGGCACTTGTGAGATCGTACCTTGAGTACTGTGTCCAGTTTTGGGCACCACAGTACAAGAAGGACATTGAGGTGCTAGAGCGGATACAGAGAAGGTCACCGAAGCTGGTGAAAGGGCTGGAAAGCATGCCCTATGAAGAGCGACTGAGGGAACTGGGTTTGTTTAGTCTAGAGAAGAGGAGATTGAGAAGAGACCTTATTGCCCTCTACAATTAACTAAAAGGAGGTTGTAGTGAGGATGGTGTTGGTCTCTTCTCTCAAATTAGTAATAATAGGAAGAGGGGAAATGGCTTCACATTGCATCAGGGGAGGTTTCGATTGGATATTAGGAAGAAATTCTTCACTGAGAGGGTAGTTAGGTGCTGGAAAAGGCTGCCCAGGGAGGTGGCAGAGTCACCATCTTTGGACGTGTTTAAAGAACGAATAGATGTGGTGCTTGAGGATACGATGTAGTGGTTAGAGAAATGCTAAGACAAAGGTTGGACTTGATGACCCTGAAGGTCCTTTCCAACCTTATTGATTCTGTGATTCTGGTGTGTTGTTGCTTTGTTTTGTTTTTGTTTTTGTTTTTTTCCTGTGTTTTTGTTTTTGTTTTTGTTTTTTTTTTTAATCTTATGAAAGAAGTGGGATCCCATGAGTTCAAATAAGCTTGAGAATACAGGATGTGGTATGTTGTCCCTAGAAAGGTAGCGAGTACCCAAAGCAGTTGCACAAGTCAGTTAAAGGGTATGCAGTCATGCTGCCCTATGAACGTGAGGATCTTTGTAGACTCCTAGTAGACTCAGAAAACAGAGGGGAGTGTGCATGTGGTAGTTGTCCTGCTTTTGACAGTGCTCACCTTTCAATAGTGGAAAGTGAAAAAAAGTTGAAGACTAATACAGTGTAAAATATTGTGTGTAGAATTGTACTTTTAAAAATTATTATTATTAAACCCATTTACTTTAGCAAAACATTGTTAGAAAATCCCTTTAAATTAGAGGTTACTGCCATTTTGCAGATCTTGTAGTGCTTCTGTCCTAATTTCTACACTCCAGACATTTTAATGAAACTTGCATTAAATCACACTCATGAGATTCATGGTGATATCAAAGTAATCATCTGCAACAACCTAGTTTATGACTAATCCTTGTAATTTAGAGAGTTCTAAGTTGTACTGAACTTTTAAGAAAGTGTATATAAATCTCTGAGGTGATATGATCTATAAATAAAACTCTAAAAGCTGCACAAGTAAATCTTTTGCTGTTAATTTTAGGTTTTTAGTATGAGAGTGAAGAAATCAGAGCAGCTCTAAAGTGTTTGTAAAGACAAATGCAGTCATTGTTATGATTTGGACTCTTTTTACATGCCTGTTTTGTGGGGTTCTACACATACATTCAGATGTTCTTTCAGCTACAATATGTGATACATTCTGCTATAATTTCCCTGAGTAGTGGGATTTAGATTAAAAAGAAAACAACCCAAACCTTATGTTAAGTAGGAATCTTTAATTCTCCCACCCATCTGTATCATTGTTTTAAATAGCTATCCATTTAATTGAAAAAAAACCTGGATAAAAAGACCAGTGTGAGGATATGCCTGCCTAAAAAGTGTAGGTTTTACAATGAGGTTATTTAGAATGTATGGGCAATTACTTGCTTAGATTAAATGAAGAATTAGAGAGGTTGATTATTTAAAAATCATCCCTTACCACCTTTCTGTTTTTTCCTAATTGTAATACTTTTTGAAGTCTTCAGATTGAAAAAAAACCCCAAAATCTTCCTTGAGCCAGATAGTATTAATAACCACTTCTGGTAATGATAGACCTGGGTAAATTATCTGAAAATGACAAATGGCAGCTAACAGAAGATGTGAAATGCAGTGGAGGCACTTAAAATTGCAAACATGGTTTTTCATTATTGTCCTTAACTACAAATATCTGCCAAATGCAAATTTGGTTGTGCTCTACCCTTCCCCAGATAGGCTTGCCCTTCTGATATTTTTTGGCTAATTGTGTTGGTGAGAGTGAAGGAAAAACATCCACAATTTCTGAATTCTGTGTTATATGTCTTGGGTAAAACTATAAAGCTATAAAATGCCTTGTTGTAGTTAACTTTCACAACAGTTCAGGAAAGGTTTTTTTTTATTGTGGCTATTGTTTGATAACTGCATGTGGTATCTTTCTCAGCACAGAATGGGAAGAAAGAGATCAAAAAGCCCTTGTCTGTAAGGTCTCGTGTGTGGAGAGTTTGCATTATTTAAAAACTTACAAGTGTTAAAGGCAAACTCAGAAAACCTGTATTTTCTGGAACTGTATATGCTCCTTATTAAAGTTAATTAAAAAATACAACAAGATACACCTACTGGTAATTATCACTAATTTGTGCTCAAGTACACACATGCAAATCACTGGTACATTGATCAAGTGCTTCTTTTCAAAAACAGACTGTAAATTAACAATGCAACCCCTTCACATAAATAATCTTACTTTCATCTTGCATTGATTTATGGATCAGCTTCAGCTCCATTACATGCTGAGAATCTTTTACGCCAAGCTCATTTCATCATGGGTTTCTCCCTTTTGTTTTGCACCTGCCTTGCATAAATATGTTGTGATTCCCTTTGATACATTAATCCTAATGAAAATGATGATAGATTTGAAGATTTATATGGTGAAATGGATTATTTAATATCTAAATAAGGAATAGTAAGTTAAGAATTTTCTTTTTTCTTATTGTCTGTAAGGATTATCTCCCGTTCTTAAAGTTGAGATAGTTGTGAATTGCTGTAGATGGAATGCCTGGTTACACTTAACAGTGCTGGGTAGTGCTTATTAGAAAGCTGTGTTACAAATATTTTTTTCATTATTAAGAGGAATAAGTTGATGAGTATGAATTCTGTAAGTTGTAGAGTAGTTCTGTGACATGGTGCATTACAGTCAAGAAGCTCTCATTGTACTTGAAGTGATGATTGTTCTGAGTAGCTTGCTATGCAGAGCTTGTTAGTGGAACAAAGAGTGTTTCACCTTGCATTTTTATTTTTAATTTCACTGTAACTGAGGGAAAAGTGAGACCTAATTGAGCATGGATGAAGCAGATAGACCTGAATAAACAATTAGTTTTCTGAGACCTCCAGTGTGATAGAATAAATGAAACCTTTATAGGTAGTCTAGGAGCTCATTGGTGAATGTGAATGGAAATAGATTTTATAAAGAACTAAAGTGCTTTCACTTCATTAGTATTCATGGTATAATAAAAAAACCCCACCCTCTTTCCAGAGATACATATTCTCCTCTGAATTATTTTTTTCACCAGACCAATGATGATGGTGTCAACAGCTGATGAAGATGAATAGATCTTTCTTATATGTTTCCTTTTTTTTCCCCCCCCCCCACAATTGGAAGTGACTTTGAAGGTTAATTCTACTAAATTTTCCTCCTAGTAAAAGAACAAGGAAAAATCTTTCTTAAAAATCTGTGTCTGAGCAGCAGCTTTGTAAATGTTTGCAGTAAGGTGTGCTAAGCCTGCTATCGACCATGTGGATGACTGCACGTACAGAGTATAAATATGTATTTCTGTGCATTTTTCATGGCTTCCTTGTGCTGTAAAAAGGATCAATCAAAGAAATGCTCAGTGTGGCTAAGGTTTTGTTGTTGCTTGGTTTGGTTTTTGGTGCCCCCCTCCCCCCCCCCAGTCAAGAATAGTGCTAATATGATTGCTAATGCTGATAGTAATCATATGCTCTGCATATGATAGATAGTAAGGGAATTAATGCATCCATAAAATATTAAACTTTCATTTAAAGTTATCAGAATTGTGCATCACTAAAAAATATTACATGACCTCTAAAGAAGCATATTTTTTTTTAATTATTTTTTTTCCAGACTTCTTTTTGGCATTTGTTTCCTAATGTTTCTGGAAACTTGTGCTTGTTCTCTCCCACTTCTTAGAAGTAGATAAATGAATGAAAACAGTGCCACACCTTTGGGCTGTGTGCTTTGTGTTAGGAAGGTGCGATTTTTGCAATGCACTCTGCCATGCCCTGCAAAGTTGAATCTGCCTGAGGACACAGCAGGGGTCAGTCACCACTGTTCCTCAGTGTCCATGGACCTTTTATACCTTAAACCTGCAGAGTTCTGTCATTTCTGAAATCTTCTTGTGTGTATGGGTGTTTCCTTTTTAATGCGGCAAGCATCCAGTTTCTCAGGATTTTTTTGCCCCAGCAAAGGTTTTTCCCAGGCTCTGGCAGCTGCCCTACTGAGGTTGAGAGTTGGTTTGAGTCCCTGGTTTCCTCACTAACTGAAGTGAAGTGTATGAGCAGCTTTCTGCTGGCTTTCTCTTGCTGATTTCCAGATACTCCTGGAGTCTTCAGAAGCAGGCAGACGTGGCAGTAGTCATGGGCAGCAGATTGCAACCCTGTGAAACACTTTTTCCTGCCAAGATGGCTAGGAGGACAGGGACAGGAAGGGAGTATCCTTCCTGCTGTGTAGTGGTGAGATGTGCTGCTGCTACACATCTGGGCAGCAAAGGGTGGAGTTATTCTATCATCTTTTGTCAGATCCCTTTTAAAACTGTGGAAGCAAAGGTGAAATGTGAGCATGCTTCCTGATGTTCATACAGCACTCAGAGTAGCTGTACCCCTACAGAAAAGGGAGATTTTTTTCTCCATGGGACACTTAAGAACAAAGTTGAGTTTGTTGGACAGATCCCCTTGAACCCTGCTTTTCTTTCATGCTTTTTAAAAATTAAATTATCAAACCCAAACTTCCTTGCAAAATCCACTGAGTTGCATATGGCCCCTCTGTTTCCTTCCTAGTAGGGCTAACCTGTTGAGCAGCTGCAGCTTTCACCTTGCCTAGCAGCCTGTGTGTTATGCTTTGACACTGTTTTTAAAGAGCATTGACAGATTTCCATACTTAGGAAATGAAGTGTTTGGTGGGTGTTTTTTTTTTTTTTATTGTTGTTGTTGTTTGTTTGTTTTGGGGTTGTTTCTTTTATTTTTGTTCGTTTGGTTGGTTGTTTTTTTTCCAGAAGCAAAGGCCTTTTTTTACATCATGTATTTTCCTGTATTACTATCAGATTAAAAAGAAAGTCTTGATGCTACCAGCAAGTGAAGTGCCATATGTGATCCCCTTTAACTATGAGTTCAGCTATATCTATATAGACTTTAGAACTATGTTCTGGGTTTTGGCTCTCATGGTAGAGTCTTAAAAGAGATCTTCAGAAAGAGATCTGCAGAATCTGCTATCTGTTAGTCTTTTTCTTAATGTTAATGAAAGCTGGGAGAGTAAATCCAAGGAGACTTAGGGCATGCAAAGTTATTGGAAGTAGTGTCTTCAGAACAAACACGTTTGCTTCCTTTGTTCTCTGGAAAGGGAGCAGTGTCTGTACATACAGAGCTGGCACTCTGGAGGCTTTCAAGAACTAAAGATTTTGATCATACTGTAACAAAACCTTTCCATCTTAACCAGGGTAAGTAAAAATCGGCTGAGACAGCAGTATGCTTGCATATTTATAGGTCATTTCTTTTGGCCTTGTATAATACTGCAAAGACTGTGCTTCATGTTTTGTACAAATAAGTTTGTGAAAAAGTGTTGGATGCAAGCAGATTTTTAAAAACATAACTTATCGCTTATTCTTCATATTCCTCCAAGTTGCATTTATACACATATATATTTAATTGACATGGGGTCAGGTTTGTTTTCAAGAAAAATGCCATTTTTTTAAAGTCAAACTTGAATTTCTAGAATGGGTGTGAAGTGGGTAGCAAAATAATTTGGATATATTGATCCGTAGCAAATTCTTAAATATATTTCTGTACTACCTAGGATGTGATGAGTAAGAGCATGCTTTAGAAAATCATCATGAACTTTGTTAACCAATTTTGTTAGTTTATACAAACTTATACATTCAGCATAAACAAGTATTTTGGACAGTGACATTGTTTTTAAGCAGTGTGGTTTTGTGTATATGTAGATGTAAAAATCAATAAATATAATGGTTAGAAAAAATGCTTTCTGAATGGTGTAACTTTACAGTGGATTTCTGCTCTTTGCCCTGGTAGGAACATATTTGCAGTGTCAGTTACAGGTTGTGCTCATATGTAAACTAAGAGTTGCTGTATAATTTATTAGCAAATAATTATCTGACTGGAAGCAAGACCTTTTCTGCCTCTTACCCTTTTCATTGAACAGGAAGCCTAGGACCTGCCTTACTTTCTGTGTGGTAGCTAACAGACTGGGGTAATTGTCCTAATGAGGAAACTGGAGGTCATGAAGGGAAGTGAGATAGTCCAAGGATTGAGTATAGAATAAAAATGACAGATGCCATTCAACTGAACAACTACTGAGGTCTCTCAGACCAAGTTGAGGGAGATCCTTCCCATGAAGTAGTGGTGGGAGGGCAATGCTGAATTTAAGAAACATGGGATGAAGTAATCTTTCTACTTGACCTATGGCTGATGGTGATGTGGAAAAAACCCTCTGCTTCCTTTTGATGAAGGGTGATAGGAAAGGAAGGAAGAAATGGGATCTTTCTTAGTCCAGGAAAATTTGTGTGGCCTGGTGAGACTTCCTCTGTATCCACTCTTTACCTTCATGATCCTTGGCTTCTTGGAAGTGGTGCTATTTTTTTTGAGCAATGTTTCCTTTAATCTCTGTGTGGAATTAGGTTATTTGTAGTCTTCTGTTATGCAAAGCAGAGGCTGCTCTTAAGAGCTATGAATATTCAGAATACTGTTGCACTGTTCTCTAAACCATACTCAAAACTGTGGTGGGTTAATACTGCTTGAGGGCAAAGGAAGTGTAGACTATTCCAGTCATCATCTGATTTATTTGGAACTGCTAATGATCTTGTACAACTGTTGGTTTTGATGCAGGTTCATGGAGACTCCTATATACCCCCAGATTGCTCTGATTGTACCCCTAAACAGGATCCTTCAAGAGCTGGTGGTGGGACTAAAAGCAGTGAAGCTGCTCCTTCCCAACATAAGCTATCACGTTATCTTTTGAAAATTTGTTTGCACCTCTGCTTGTGATGGTACTGTAAGACAGACCTCTTGGGCACCTTCACTACCCCATTGTAGTGTCTCCTTGAGCAGTCTAATTTGGTTCTACAGAAGTCTGGTGCAGCATCTGAAATAGCTAAAGTGCATTCTTTACTGGTTCAAATGTTTATTTAAAAAAAAAATCTATGGAGCCTTTGACTTTTGGAACATATAATCCTGTCCATCAAAAGGTCATATTAGTGTTGCTCTATGTGTCAATGCAGCTGTTCAAAACTTGTGTATCTGTGCCAAATTTATTTAGAACATTTAAGTGAAAAGAATATACTTCTCCTCCATACCCAGCTGAAATGAGTTTGTATGGTTTATCAAAAAAAAAGGTGCCTTGCTGAGCTATTATATTTTGGCATCTGTGCTTAAAATGCTGGTGCAAAAGCCAGGTAGAGAGGCAATGTGTGGAGAGGAACCCAGTATAAATAATGAGAGGAAATGGACTGTTTTATGTTTCCAGCAGTCTGCTTTGCTGCAGTTGCTGGTGAAATAGCAGTGGATCTTAACTGGCCTCAGAAGCACCCTTGCTTCTGGCATGGCTTATGTCTGGATGTGCAAGAGACAGGAGTTTGTTAGGTTTGTGAAGCCATGCACCTCTTAAGCATTTAACCGTATAAAGATGAGAGTTCTTACTGAATAATATAATGTCTATTCAACACTAAGTAGGCGCTTACACTTTGTCTTTATGGAGTGGGATGCTTTCCATTCTTGCTTCTTTAAACATCACGATAGGTATTATGTGATTTGGTGTGTTTGATCACGTACTTATTAGGCAAATTTTATTTTAGGACTTCAGGTTGATAATGAAAAAAAATTAAGCAGTAAAAGTACACTGGGTATTTTCTGCTTCTCATACTCTATATGTCAAGAGTTTTCAGGTAATATATCTCTTTTGGACTCGTGCCTGGCTGGGGGAGGCTGAAAATGGGTGACAGCACACAGTATTTTTATGGGAACTTTAGGATTTAATGAGCAGATGCAACATGACCTGAGGTAGAATGGAGTTGTTCAGTGTTCTAGAGGAAGAAATAAAAATGCGTAATAGAACTTACTTGTTCATATTTTTTAAGACTGAATACTGGACCTGTATTTCTGGTTTCTGTGGGAAGCAGGAATATTACCTATGGAGGGATTTAGGGGAGTTTGAGGGTGAAGGATTTTGGACCAAAAAACATAGTGGATGTTTCAAGAAGAAGTAGAGCTGAGCAGATGAGTTCAGTTCTCATTTCAATTTAATTTTGTATCAGAAAAAATAAAAAAATCCCATGTTGCGACAAATCTCAGAAACTCACAATAGCTTATTTTCCTTATCCTGGTGTTACCAGTGTAATTGTGTTATCTTAGCTTCATTCAACTTCTTGTACCATGGATTTCCTCACATTAAATAAATTTTTTGGTTGTGGGGTTTTGTTTGTTTAGTTTTTTGTTTTGCCCTTTTTTTTTTTTTTTGGTGGGGGCGATGTCCTTATGTACTCAGCTCGAATTGTACTTCTAAGCTCTGATGGGTGGTTTAACTTTGAACCAGTTGTCATGTCCTTAATTTTCATAAGGACATGTGGGCTGATGTACCTGATGTGACTACTTGATATACTTATCAAGAAGAATTCACCCTAGCTGTAGAATAAATATACAGTAGTAGACAGCTCGAATTTAATGCTACTGAGGTTTTTAAAACCATGAAGATAATCCTTTCTGAGTAGGTGAGCTGTTCAAAGTCCATGGCTGGTATGGTGTGAGAATAATTTTCTTTAGAGGAATATACCCAATTCTATTCACAAGAAAATAGCTTTGAAATATGGGGAGGTGGGGGGAGAGGAAATTAAATGACTGTTTGAGGACAAATGGATTCAGTCCTGATTCCCTGGAGGAAATTCCTGTATAACTAGACGAGACTGTCACTGAAATTCCATACATGTTTCTTTAGGATCTTTAAATCTATATGTAAAAGTCTATAGTAAGGATTTTTGTTGATTCTCTTCTGTGTAATTTCAAAGCTGTTCTCATCTAATGATACTGCCTGTTCCTTTTTGTAAGGTTTATGGGAGGCAAGGGGGAGAACAAGGTTTTGTGAAAGCTGTTAAATTTTGCAGTGCTTCTGTAGAAATTAATCATACCTGCAACAAAAACAGGCAGATTTTATGGAAAGTATGGAAGAATAGATTGAAGAAATTAATTTTGTATTACAGTGTGTTCTGCATAGCTTGCTTGGAGTTTGCCATGTTTTTTTTGTCTCTCAAAGTGCCTTTGTCAGAAAGGAATTATTCAGTATTTAATGTTGGGGGAGGGAGTGTTTTTACGTAAGTTAACTAGCCATGAATTGTTAATATTAGCAGCAGAGACTGGTGGCAAGATGTGCACTGATTAAAAATCTGTCTTTAAGCAGCCTGTATACATTTGATGGCTACCCTAACTCCTTTTGTACTATAGATTAAGGACAATCAAATGTACTAATTGTCATATATGTTGTCTTATATTTTACAGGTCTCTGAAGCAGTGGCTTTCTGAAGTAACATCAAATTATTTTATTCCCCTGCCCTGCACTTCCACAGAAAAGTGGAAAATGCCTTCCATTATCCTGCTAACTCCTTAAATCACTAACATGTCTTTAAAAGATTGTGGAGAGAAGTGTACGCATGTAGCCTGAGTCCATTAATAAGACAGCAGGCAGAGCATGAGATAGCCAAAATCTCAAATTACAACATAAATGTCTGTTTGTTGGAAACTGCCTTTAGGGCCATAGCTATGGTATTTCTTGCAATTTGATGTCAGGCAAGTTTCAATGAATAAAGGTGCAACCAACCAAACCCTGTTTCTCCCTTTGTGCTTGTATTCCATCAAACATTGAGGTGTGTCCTTATAGCTAGTAAGCATGAAGTACATCATCACCAGTGTGATGACTGTGATTTAACAAAATTATTTGATGTCTTGAGTAGAAGCAGCATGAATAAAATTATTTAGAATATCTCTGGTAGAATTTTAACAACCTTCATTCTTCAAGGTACTTGCTTTGCTGTTGTCTTACAGACAGCAGTGTCCAGTCTGTACCTGGTAAGACACACAACCTGGACTTCCATAGTGTCCAGGCTTCCAGGAGGTCTTCCAAATATGCTAACAAGTTTGAATAGATTCTTGTTGTTACTTAGTTAAACATGTCATAATCTACTTAATTATTGTAGTGTAATTTTGGCTGAATTGAGTACTCTGTGATTTGTATATGGCCAGGTTATGCCTCTTCAGAATCAGCTGTGTGTTCAGGAAGTAGGTCATAATAAAATGTTCTCTGTCAGGTTGACTTTCTTGGACTTGAATACTCTAACTGGCAGGAGTGGGAAGGCTGTTTTATTGAGGACAAACCAGGGGAGCTTGCAATGCTGACCACTTTCTGCATTCCATTTCCCTTGCATTTCCCAGCATCCAGAGTTGCATCAAGGCTCTTAAAGGATTTGTCTGCTCTTGGTTTACTACAACAGCAGCAATGTACAGACTCCTTTCAGATGCACATTATACATGCTGTAGATCTCACTGTGCTCTTTGGAAGCAAAAGAGAGTCTTTGGATAGCGTCCAGAAATGCCTTATTGATATATGTTCGCTTGTTTCCATAAAGTAGGAGGTGGCCATCAATATGGAAATGTTAAAACTCCTGTTCCCTTATTGTTTCTTTATAGTGCTAGAATGTCTTTTAGGTGATGAGATATGGTTCTCTAAATAATCCAGCTCACTATGTAAGTGTTATCTATTAAATCAAATTTGACTGGTCCTGTATTAAAAAGAGCTTCTGCTCTGTAGAAACCTAATCCTGCTGTCATATTTTGGTCTTCAATTCATCATGTGAAAGAGTGCTTATTTTTATTTTGTTATCTATATGTAATAGAATTCTGTTGTCCTTCAACAGAATCTGAATTTCACCCGTTGTGTTTAAAAATGCAAAACTGCAGAAATTGCATCTCATTTCACTGTTCCATATGTCAAGCTGGTAGCATATGGTAGCTTCTGCTGCAGTGGCTATGACGGGTATACCTGACTCTGTAAGGTCTTCTCTGTTTTGCTTCAGGTTCTTGAAGAAGTTTGTTTTGCCGAGAACTTGTGTGCCCAAAATTTGTGCTGGGGTTGTATCAAATGGAAATTTTGGTTGTTGTAGAGTCACTTAGCTACAAGGAGGTACTTCTGCAAGGGAGTTCTGGCAAGGAATTGATACGAAAAGGATGAGCTACTGGAGATTGATACTTAAGCTGTCTTAGCTTTCAAACATACTACTTTTTGGAAGCTGTCAGTGTGAAAAAGAATCGTAAATATGAATTGAGGCAGGATGGCACTGTACTTCTCTCTACTAAGGCCCCATCTTAAAGTTTGTTCTGAAACCCTGAAAGATGTGGAAAAGGAGCACGACTTAATTGTAAATAACTAATTTAGTTATCATGTTGTGCATGTTGTGGAATGCACAGGTCTGTTCATCGTGAGAGTCACTTTGAGCAGCCATAGATGTTATATACCTGGTTATGAAGGGAAAAGGTGACATCATGGAAAACACTAATTTTGTTTTTTAGGCTTAAATGCTAATGTACAGGGAGCTTAATGCAATAATTGATTGATTTTTTTTCCTTGTTTTAAGTTTTTATGAACCTTATGCCAGTAAAGAGAGATTTAAAATGTGTTTGGTTGCTTTGAAATGCAAACCTGTTTTCAGAAAATGCATAAATATTTACTAATAGTCACCTAAAGCCTTGATCAGATCATGTCGTTGTCAGGTGCTTGGAGTCATTCGGAGAGCAGAATTGAGGAACTGTTGCTGTCCATCAGTCAACGAGCAGTTGGAGTATTTGCTTATAGATTTAAGTGAAAGAGTCTCTATATAATGTTTCTTATTAACTAGCTGTTGTCGGTAATTTCCTTTTTACCACATTTGTAAATTCATGTTGTGGGATCTTAGCACTTGGAAATAGAAATATTTGTCATATGTGTGTTTGTAAAAGTTAAATGGCAACAAAGATTAATGAACTATTTTTTGTGATCCCCAAATCTCCTCATTTAGGAAATTGCTAAAGGCATGGGCTGTGACTTATCAGTTGTATTAGTGTCCATTGTGAACCTGAATGAGTCTTAAAATTATGAAGAAGCAGCTTTGCTAAAGTGTTTCTTGATTCTTTAGAAGTCTGTATCTGCAAACACTTGCAATGAGCAGTAGGAAAGAATAAAACGAACAAAACAAACCCCAAAACACTAACTAACCTGAAATGTAAATATGAAACATGGAAATACTTTGTAGGGCGTACAATGCTTTGTGTTGGGATTATCTGTAAGCAAAAAAGAGTCTTCACTGTGCATCTTAATTGATGGTAATAGTGATCTTGACTCCTTCCTTTCAGTGGACAGAGAGGATGAGGAAGTTGGGTATGCAGGTGGAATGTCTGGCTGATAAGTCTCAGTACATGGAGTGTAAAAATCTAAAAGATTTTGCTTGGTTTCCTAAAAAATGGTGTTAAAAATTAAGTTTTAAATATTATAAAAAATAACATTTGACTGGTTTTCCTTAAACTGGACTGCACCAGTTTGAGATAATGCTTGTAAAACTCTTTATACTTTGCTTACATTCCTGCACTTTATTCCTTTGCCTGTATTTTCTCACTTGTTTTTCATTTTGTTTTTGTGAATTTAATAAAATATTGAGTACTTAAATGCATTGTCAAAACTGGGGGGTAAAAGTTTGTGTAGGAATGACAGGAACAGAATTTGAAGAATGAGCATCTATATTTATACATATTCCAAAGTTTGTGTGAATGAATGGCTTTTTTTATAAACAAATGTCCTGGTTTGCGTGAAAACTGAGAAAATTCTGTTCAGTGATTTTACTTTTTCAGCTCAGGTTTCTAACTGGCTGCGCTTTCTGGAGTTAGCAGCATGTTTTGCAGACAGTGTCCGCTTCTAGCAGTGATGACACCTCATGTTTAGAGTTACTACCAGGGATGGAATGCAAACCAAGGCCATTGCTAGTATTTGTGTCTTGTACTGAGGGGTGCAGAAAAGTGAAAGACCGCACCTTCAGGGAGGAGAGGACAGGACAGGTGACCCGAAACTGACCAACGAGGTATTCCATCCCATACACATCATATCCACAGTATATAAAGCTTGGGGGTCCAGAGGTTCGTCCCTTTTGGCTTCCAGTCTCTCCCTTTTGCTTTGGCTCTCGTGTTGTTGTTTTTTTCTTTTCGCTACCAAGACCCGGTGCCAGAGTCCAGCTCTTCCACAGCATCAGTGATGGTGACATAATTACCATTAGGCGGGTTGGGTCCAGTACTGCCTTTGTACATATTCCAATATATATTT
>JANHGL010002760.1:32534-48925 GCA_024611195.1 Ceyx melanurus
TTGTTGTTTTTTTCTTTTCGCTACCAAGACCCGGTGCCACAGTCCAGCTCTTCCACAGCATCAGTAATGGTGACATAATTACCATTAGGGGGGTTGGGTTCAGTACTGTCTTTGTACATATTCATATATATATTTCATTTTCATTTTTAATTAAATTGTTCTATTTTCCTTTTTCAAATCACCAAGTCTCTCTTCCTTATTCCTTTTCTCTCCCCTTTGGGGAGGGAGGGGGGGGTTAAAAGAGAGCATCTGTTGTCAGTCTGGGGGTTGCCCTGACCCTAAACCGTGACAGATTTAATTGGCGCCCAATGTGGGGCTCGAACCCACAACCCTGGTTTTCACCCAAACCAGGACAACAAGATCATTTTTTTTTTTTTTCTTTTGCACTGGAGTTGATAAATCTGTCGGCGTTTCACTCGCCTAGTCAGTGGTTTGTATTTTATTGATAGTACAGTGCCATCTAGTGACTGATAACATGAAGCTGGGGAGGTACCTCCAAGGAAAAGTGTTGGCCAGAGCAGATGGTATATGTTGCAAGGTCAGGTGGTTCACAGCTGCAAAAAGACTTCTGTATGGAAGCTCAAGTAAGCAGAACTCTGATCCCTTCTACCTTGAGATGAGACTACAGCAAAAATTGCTCCACGTGTTAGAGTGTGGCTGGAGGTGGTGTGAGCTGTACAGGAGGATGACTTTTTTACACAGACAGCCACAAAATTAGCACTTGAAATTTTTTCAGTTAAGATCTCTGTAAACACTTTTTTAAATGCTGTCATAATCTTCAGTTAAAGGTAACTTAGATTTTTTTTTTTTCACCGAAGGTAATCATTTAAACAGTATACATACATGTTTGGTTTTTTTTCTCTGTTTCTTTGCAGCTTGATCACATACTGTCCCCTCCACATACACTTTTTCGAAAATACAGCAGTCCTGAAGTCTCTTATCACCCTGGAAAATTTAAATTTAAGAGGCAGATGAGTGAAGATGGGAGACAGCTCAGAAGTGGAAGCCTTGGAGAAGCTCTGAATGGTGAGTTTGGGTTGTGTATGGCATCACCTGGAGGTTTAGCAGCTGTGGAGCTAATGGCACTTTGACCACCTTGTGGCTGAGCCCTTTGGTGAGGTGTGAGCTCCACCTGTAGTTTCCCCATAAAGCTTTTTCTACAAGGGCTCCCTAATTGTCAGTGAGGTGAGCTCATGTTTGAGGTTCTGCTGGCAGGTGGCAAAGCACAGGTTGAAGATTACCCATTTCTTGGAATTTTTAATATCTCATTTATCTTGCTGGCTTCATTTGATGGCTTAAGGGTATTTTTGAGATGTGCTCACATGCATTAATCCATGGTTTCCCATACATCTTGTACCTCAAAGATCTGAAGGACAAAGATGGCCCTGTAGACTTGATTTCATTAAAGAGAAAGCAGAAATGCTTTTAATTTGTTCTCACTTCTTTCCCACCCCTCTCCCTGTCCTTATGCTGGAAGAAGCTCCAAGAAGTTTTTGCAGACACTTGACTGTAATCAGTAGTTGATAACTACTTACAACTTACTACTTACTTCTAATAATTGATACATATTCTTGTGTCCCATCAGGACATAATCATTACTATGAATTTTTTTCAGTCTCACCTAGGGGAAGATCTGTCATTCCTCTTGCAAGTTCATTTTGTAGTATGAAGATTTCAAAACCAATGTAAGAGTATTTGTGATCTGTGTGGACTTTTGTGAATGCCAAGTGACTTACAGCAGTCTGAATTGTCAGTTTTGAGAACTGTTCCTGTGAACTCCCTGACTTTTCTGGAATGTAACTAATTCAAAAACTTTTAAGCGTAGACCAAACTAGTGTTTTACTGAAAATAAATTGGCCAGCATACTACTAATTATTTCAGCGAGAGATTATGTGGATTTTTAATTATGCTTTTGTTTAAAGTTTAAAGCAAAACTTTTAAACTTAACTTTGTTTAAGTTTAAAGCAGGGTAGTAGTCTTCTTTAGAAATTGATCTGTCCTGTGTCAAGTTGTCCAGATGAAGAGGGAGAAGGCAGCCTAATCAAACTAAGCAGATGTGTTCTGCTGCTGTAGTCTTTGGTCTGCCTCAATTCTTGAATTACTGCTTGAGGTCTTTATAAAGGGAAATGGATATGCTTTTTGTATGCTTGCAATATGTTGTGCAGGGTTTCATGTCAGGATTAGTGTGCATTGATGTTAAACTGCTTTATTGCTAATGCACTTTAAATGAACCTGAATACCCTAAGGCTTTGGCATCTCAAAATAGTTTAAATATCTTAACAGCTTTCATGCTACTGATTAAAATAATCAGTCATTCTGATGACAGAAGGTTCTTAATATTCTTTAGGGATAAAAAAAATAATAATTGATTTTAAGGAAACTGCTGCAAATAGAGAACTATTTCCTAGCAATTTTTTTTCCCATGCTCAGTAATCTGAAGTTAATAATTTCAGTGTTACCTTGGATTTGTATTTACCTACCTTTCTAACATACTTAAATTTCTTTTTTTGTTGTTATTATTTATTGCTTAAGAGTGGCTTATTGTTCCAGGTTGAAACTACTAGAATCACAGTACCAGTTAAAAAAAACCAACCAACAACCAACCAAACCAAAACAACACACAAAAAAACACACCAAACCAGGGTGTGTGTGGAGGGGATTGGGTAGAGATGAGAAGGGCTTCCATAAAATCAGCAAGCAGCTGACATGTCCTTTCTTTGGGTTTACTTCTATATTCACACATCTCCACCATACTTTCTGAGTATCTGAAAAGATACTCAAGATCCAAAAGGGAAAAAAATGGTATTTGTCATTTGCAATAATACTTGATCTTTAATATAACTTTACATTGATTACTGTCTTCCTTTATTCTTATTTCTGTTCTGTTGCTTTTGATACTCTTAATAAGTGCTGGATTAACAACAGTTATCAGTCAATTGGAAAACAGTTCAGAAAGATATTTTTGAATTAATGTACAGTCTCTATCTCTGTTGTTCACAAATGCTATCTTTGCTAAACTCCTAGTAATACATTGTGGTAGTAAGTAAAAGGAGAGAGAAGCTTACAAATTTGCAGAATATTCCTACACTGATGCTTGTTGCTCACTCTTAATGATAGCAAATGGGTGAACTGTGCTTAGTGTGTTACTTTGTTGTTGAAAACAGTATTATTGAGCCATAAAGCATAGATAGTATTAATGATAAAAAAAAAAGAAAAAAAAAAAGAAAAAAAAATTGTTTATATAGAACAGGATAATCAAACCCTGCAAGGCTGAATACTAATAGAGGTAAACAGAGAAGGTTTTTATCTCTGGGAATAGATCCCAAATAAATGAGTTTATTGGGCTTTACAAGAGGGGAATAATGTTATGCATGACATATGAGAAGAAATAAAATCTAGATTGCTGCAGTATATTGAATGAGATTACAGTTACTGAGAACCTACTACTCTGATTTGACTAAAGTAAATGAGAAAAACTTTTTATAGAGTCATATGAGGAAAACTGAAAATTCTGGGCAAGGTCCTTCCAGTGGGAAATTAACACCAAAGGAGAGGAGGTTTGGAAATTTGGAGAGCTTCAGGGTAACTGGAACCTACTTTTTTTTTTTTTTTTTTTTCCATTGCTAGTTTTAAGCAATGTAGCAACCACATGCTTTTAGTAACAAGCAAATAATGCACTTTGAATTTGAAGAAAATTAAATCAGTGTTTTTGAAAATAAATCTACTATTGCTATGTGAAGAAAATTGCTAGAGAACCACTGCTTTAAATAAAGTTTGGCAAATAAAATAAATGAATACTACTTCCTGGAAACACCATGCTATTATATTTTGGAAAAGTCACTTCCGTCTAATTGTTGCAACAGTATTGTTTTCCTTTAGTAATTATCCCCAAGGAGGGGGAGGTGGAAGACTTTTGGAGAGTCTGAATTTGGAATGAAAAGACTTTATTGAATGTGGCATGCTATTACTTCAGCAAATCTACTTTAATAGTCCTTGTTCTGAAAGTGCTAGCAGTACTGCTTAATATGAAAAATAGTATTTAATAATGGGAATTACTGAACATAAGTATTAGTGGGATAAAACAACTTCAAAGTATATGAAAGTAATTTATGACCAGATCCTATTTTAATTAAAAATGTCATACTTCCAAAGGGTTATCAAGTTTTTTTTTGTAGCAAAACCACAATAATTAGTGTTTGCATTTCTCATGCTCTGCTGCTTCTGCATTGTGACTCCTCTCCTGCTTCAGCTTTCCCCATCATTGCCTGCATGCATTCCCCTAACAGGGCTTCTGACATCCTTTACTTGAGATGTAAAATGGAGCTTTAAAAGTTCTGCTTGTGCCACAGCCAGTGTACAACACAATCCTTGTTTAACTGTGGAACAAGTCCCATGGCAAAGTGGAGTTGCAGCTACTGTTTCATAGCCCTAGGTCAAATGCAGAGGGAAGGTCAAATTGCTGCTCAAGGACGAGTGCCCTTGGGTTGCAGGAGCACTGGGAGAGTGCTGGACAGAGAGCAAAGTCTGGACAGGTGAGGTCAGCTCTGTTCTTGGGACAATAGACTTCTCTGCATACATGTGTATTTAAATGTCTCTTGTCCTAGCCTTCAATTGCCTTCTTAAGGATTCCTAACAGTGCACAGACTGGCACTTTAAAAATTGTTTCTAATCAGGAAAAAAAATGTTTAATTAAAAAGCTACTTTTCTTATGGTAAGTGGTTTTCTTGATCTCCACAAACTTCAAAGGGCTGTCTACAGTCAGAGGGTTTTTGGCTTAAATTGTCTACTGATTTTAGTTTGCTATGTTCAAAGATGCTTAAATAGAATTCATGGCAGAAAGTAATGTGAAAGGCTGAGAAATTAAATAAGCTTCTACTGTGGAGGGGGTTAACTTGCAAATCACTTGGACAAGTAAATCAAATTGGCCACACTTTCATGTCCCATTGCTGCTCCTCAGTTTGCACCACCGTGTTTGGTGCAGCTCTGTTCAGTCTTCTCAGCTGCTCTGGCACAGCATTTGGAGATTGCTATCTCCTGTTCTACTTCTGAAATGAATGAGAGAGAATTGGTATTTTGCAGAGTGCTGCAGCTAGCTCAGTTGTCTCAATACTGTACAGATAAACTCTAGGGAAAAGAAAAAAAAAACCAACAACGCACTTTGTTACCTATAGTTTCAACTTGTTATCTTGTCTCCTGATATCTTGATCAATAGCTGCCTGGAAATAGACTTCCTGTTGGGCTAATTGACTGTAATTGTGGTAGGGCTGTTATCTTGCTAACCTTAAAATGATCTTATACAAATACTGGTGATAAGACACACAGATTTCATTTTATGGAATCATTATTTCTATGATCCTAAAGCACTTAATTTACCTCATGATCTACTGAAGAGCTACAGACTAAGAAATCTTGGGATGTATGTATTTTTTCTTCTCTAAGATTACAACTTTGATCAGCTTTGCTCCACTGAGTCATCAGTCATCCAAATATGCTCAGCTATTATTGCTATTCCCATATAATTAATCTGTGTTTGATGTGAAATGAACGTTGGGATTCTTAGTCTGTATTTTGCATCAGAGATTCATCACTCTACTACCACTAATGAGTAGAAATATCTGCAGCTTTATGGGCAACGAACAACAAGCTGTTTTCCTATCCATGGGTTGGCATGTGCTGGCAGGTCTCGGAAGGGGACTTTTTTCTATTCATATAGGGGATCAATTTCTATTGATAGAAATTAAGAGATTACACAGTGTGCTTGCTTTTTTTTTTTTTAATTAAGATTATTAAAAATTCAGATTAGCTCATTAAGCCTTACAATGTCAAATATTTGATACAATTTGGTGAAAGGTTTGGCATAAAAATCACATGATTTGTACCTTTGCACCTCTTGGAAAAAGTACTTTTCCATTCCATACAGCTGCTTATCCTAACTGTGATATGGTGGCAATGTTTTTAACAGATTATTTTTATGAATGATGGACGGTGTAGATAAGGGGAAGTGTTCCCTACTTCCTCTGTAAAATAACAAAATTGTTTACCTACTTCCAGATATGGGACTAATTAATTATGCATGTGCCACTCCATAAAGAGCCCTGTTATGTCTGCCAGCACCAAAACTCTACCAGACATGCCTTTTTGTAGTGAAGGTAGGGCAGCAGCCCAGCACTGGTGATAACACCACTTTATTCCTGGCTACAAAAGGTGGGAAGGCTCAACAGACAGGTGTGCATGAGGACAGGCACAACATGCTTTATGCAGTAGCACTGCCTCGCCAGACTGCATACTGGAGTTTTTTCACTGCCTTCCTCAAAGGCTTCCCTAAAGGACTGTACCCTGTGTTAAACTTATTTCAGAATTAGTAGAGATAAAACAAGTTGTTCTATAATTGCATACCTGAGAAAGTAGGTATTGTTAAAACCTGCAGTATAAAG
The DNA here is from genome assembly GCA_024611195.1 of Ceyx melanurus. Classification (NCBI taxonomy): domain Eukaryota; kingdom Metazoa; phylum Chordata; class Aves; order Coraciiformes; family Alcedinidae; genus Ceyx; species Ceyx melanurus. Next base: position 38,969 of record JANHGL010002760.1, read on the forward strand.
GCATCTTCTAAGGATGAAGTAAATATATTCTACTATGAAATTCACATTGTTAATCGTTCTCGATGCACTGGTGGTTGAGATGACATTAGGTTATATTTGTCATCGTCAGTTAGTTTCATCATTTAAGGCTTCAATCAGCCTGAATAGTTGAGTTGATTTTTACTTTGCACTTAGCAAGACAATTTCCATATTCTTTGACATGTCTGGAATCTACATCAGGTAATAGTCTGAGATGAGAACAGAAGATACTCCTGTCTCATTATTTTGCCATTTAACTCCTCAAATGCTGCTTAATAGTGCTTGTATCATCGACATGTATTAACTCGAGAAGTTGATTGTTGTTGAGATCAAAGCAAAATGTAGCAGTAGAGTGCCTAATTAGCAGATACATTTGCAAGTTGCCTGTTTTGAAAGGTGGAGAAGTAGAGTTTAACCCTCTTTGGGATACTAACAAAGGCAGCTTGAGAGATGTTGAGTCACTTGTCTTTCTGGAAAAGTAAAATATAGAGAAAATGAATATGCATATTAAATTTCTGAAGTTTGAATTGAAGCTCTATAAGGCATACCCTAAGAGGTGTTGAAATAACTGGCTGAAGTCTACTTAGCAGTGTAGTTATAGAAGAATGCATGAAAGAACTTGCCTGGACTTAGTTACATGCTTGGGTTTAATCAGCTGATTACCTGAATCTGAGTGGTGAGCCTGCAATTGTATTGTTGCTAGTACTTGAGCTTGTTACTGTGAAAGTGTCTCTGTGGTGTATTCATACATAAATTATAATTGCATATCAACTCCATGGAGAAAGTCCTTGGAGTCCTAGTGGAAGTTAAGTTGTCCATGGGACAGCAATGTGCCCTTGTGGCCAAGAGGTCCAATGGCATCCTGTTAAGAAACCTTAATTAAGGGTTCACCTCTCCGTCTACTTCGCCCTAGTGAGACCAAAGTTTTGGGCTCCACCTTCCCCTCCCCACCCCCCATACCTCCTGGTAATTTAACATACTTTGTTGCAGTCAAAGTACTTCAGTTATATTGTAACAATATAAATTTAAATTCAGTTAATAGCTGTTAGCAGAGGAAATTGAAGTAATTTCCATATGGGCAAAACTGTGTGTTGTCTTTAAAGTGTCTTTCAGTGAGGGAAAGGAGGTTGGGGAGAGAGAGGTGCTGGTCTCTTCTCAACAGCAACTAGTGATAGAACAAGAGGTAATGGTGTTAGGCTCCTCCAGGGGAGGCTTAAACTGAACTTCAGGATAAATTTTTTCACTGAAAGTCTTGTCAGGAATTGAAACAGACTGCCTGGGGAGGTGCTAGAGTCACCACCCATGGATGTGTTTAAAAGCCGTCTAGATGCGGTGCTTGGGGATATGGCTTAATGGTGAACTTGATAGAGCAGGTTTAATGGTTGGATGGTGATTTTAGAGGTCTTTTCCAACCTAGATGATTCTATGAAATTTGTTCCAAGCATGGAAATTATATTTAGTTCTGGGAATAAAACTATGTGATGACTTGTTCTTTGTAATGGAATCCCTTTCTAGTTAATGGAGGCTTTTTCTGGATACAAATCTAAACCTGTGTACTACTAGATTCAGGCCCCAAACTATGTGTGTTCTTTTCCATTTCAAGTTTTGCCAATTGGATGAAATTTTAAGACAGATCTATTGCTTTTTTTGAAGATCATAATCTCACCCTAAAGTTTTGCCTTTGGTGGGCTGCATTTTATGTGTGATCTGATACTGCCACTTCATCTAATTTTAGAAAGTGTACAAAAAAAAGAAAAATCTATGAGTATAATAGGATTTTTTACAAGTGCCTCTTTTATACTAGTAAAATACATTGTAATTGAGTCAGTTGTAATTATAGGCTTATCTGAGTTTTGTTTAGTGGACAGATTGGTTGAAAGAAAAATTTCACCTCTTATATCAGACTAAGAAATTGTCATTTTCTATTAACTTCAACCATGTGCAGCTGATTAATATGCAAAATGTGCTACTTTTCTTAAGCTGTGTCCAATAAATGAAACATGAATAAAATAGTAATTTTTTTTTTTTTGCCTGCTGTTAGTCATTTGAATTTTACATAAACTTTGTTGTTGCAGCCACAGTAAAATAAGGCACCATATTGAAACATTTTCTAATGATGTCTTTAAATCTATCTGCTATTTTTTTAACTTTCTATTTACTGCTAATGGGGATTATGGACTTTAATTGCTGCACCTCCCGATGTGAGAATAGACCCTAAAATTTACAGCCACCACTTAATTTCCTACAGCCTGTCTGTCTGCAACAGTTAAAATTTAAGCAATAAAGCAGAGTGCCCTGACCTGATTGCAAATACTCATGTGAGAGGTTCTTTGCCTTTCACTGGGCAGGTTTCTAAAACTATAGTGAGGCTTCATGGGAGTGAATGTTTCCTCCAGCTTTGGTTGCCACTTCCCACTGCTCCTGCTGCCCACGTTGTTTGTGTGTGGTCATGGTTGCTCTGAGATACGCTGGGGCTGCCACTGCTGCTGGGGAGCTGAGGTGGCAGGGGAGTGGATTCGGTATCTTCTCTATTCACAGTAAAACATATTAGTGAACTCTTCCTTTTTTTTTTTTTTTCCTTGGGGATAAAATGGGAGTAGGAGGAGGGAGAAATACCCATCTGTGTTTCCTTGCAGTCTGTTTCTGTGACCCACAGTGATCTGCAGTAGGGTCAAGCTTTGTCTTCCACCTGAAGTGAGGTGCAGACTGAGCAGCCTCACTGAACTGAGGAAACCCTGCTTGGCAAATTAAGACTTGACCGCAGAAGTCAATTGTTGAGATAAGATCAGTTATTTTTATACTTCAAAATAGTAAATAAGAGGAATTCAGCTTTCTGATTTTTTCTTTCTAATAATCTTCATTTATGTCATAAAGATGTATAGCTGACTTATTGAAACATAGGTGAAATAAGTATTTCTTGGTCTTTGCCTTGAAGATGTCAGGATGACAAGAGGCTATTTTAAAGACTGCTATTTAACAGCAGCTAACACAAACACGTTTCCACTTTTTCCAGTTCAGCCACTGTAATCATGTGCATAGCTTCTGCTTTGGATGAACTGTGATCAGAATTACTGTCAGCCCAAATCCAAACACTTCAATTTGTAGCAAAGAACATACCTTTTGGAAATGAAAAAGCATCATTGCATTCCCGTAAAATATGTCCAACTTTCATTTTATGAAACACCATATTAAAAGTACATTTGTTATTTTTCTGGCTATTTTGATGCAGTTGGCATTCTTGTTGGTAACTGCTAACCATCTGCTAGTATCTCTCTGAATAAAATTTATTGTTATTCCCAAATAAGAGATTTATCTGCTAACATCTTTTAGCATAAGCCACAGCTGTTTTTGCTTCCAGAGAAAGCATATTTATAATATGCCATTTTTGTGTTTAAAAGTATATATGGATGTGCTAAAAAAAGGAAAACTGGAGTTCTAGGGAGTCTGTTATGCTTGCCTTAATTTAAATATGTTGTGAAATCTGTAGTGCCCTCAATTCTTCTGTTTTGAGTAAGGGTGGGAGGTAAGATCATTCCAGCATCACACATACTCATGTTTTCATTGGCAATTTTGATTCTGTTGGCTGCCTAATTGGCTACTCCACAGGCCCTCCAATGTTATTCTTAATATTTCTAAAGGTTAATAATGCAAGAGAAGTCATGAAATATTAAGTAAATTCTTACACTTCAGACACTGGCTATGATGCTGATCTAATCTACTCTTTCTTGTCAGGCAAAATCTTAACAATTGAATGAAGGACATAATACAACATTATTTTGTTGTTCTAAAGAGTAAGATTGTCTCTAGCCTCTGTACCAGAATATTTTCAACTTCCTTTCATGCTTCCTTTATCATTCTTGAGCATGATAAAAGCTGAGCAAAATATAGATGCCTGTAAAGGACAAAGTGTAGAGGTATTGTGTCAGCATAGTCCTGCACATGGTGAGGTACAGAAGCTCTACTCTGCCGAGTGACTGATGTGAATAAGAATCACAGTATTCTCTCCATGTGCTAGGTCCAGCTTCCACTTAAAAAGTGCAAGCATTAAAAATAACATTTCATATATGTCGCTCTTCTCCTACAGTAAATGGACTTACTTAAGCCTTTTGGGCTTGGGATCCAAACTTAAACAAAACCAGAGTATTTTGTGGACAATATGCAAATTTGTTCTTACTTTTCTCCCTTGGGAAGCTCAGTGGGATTCAACTAAAATGAAAATTAGTGTAGTCTGGAAAAGGCCTAGCCTGACAATGGATTTTGAGACTGGTTTCAAAACCCTACTATAAAGTGAATTGCTAACACAAGAATTATGTTCTTTCCAAGTTTTAGAATGAGCTTAATAAGAACAGTCCTGTATCCTCCTTGCAATGTCTTTTGCTCTAAAGATCACAGAAAAACCTCTATCGCTTTTCAATTACTGATTTCTATGCTGATAAAATGCACTAGGAGTATGCTGCAGTGCTCAAGTTGAAAATTGTTAACTATAATTTCCCTGGTGGCTTTGAGAGTGGGCTAATACAGAGCTTCTAACAGTGATTTCTGTAATGTATATCTGTTTGACAAATTAAGTGTTACCAAAGCATTTTACTTGTGTTACCCTCAGTGATACGGTATCTAGTTTGAAGCTGTTTTGACTTTGTTGAAATTTTAGGAGCCTTCTTGTAAAGTTTCATTACAGTATTTGTAGTCTACGTTCTGAGAGATATTTGTTATCAGGGACACAGCACTAGGAAATTCCTTGTTTCAGACCAAGAACCAGTGATTCTCAGGAGTGGAGTAAAAAATCAAATAAATACATAGACCTCTTATGATGTGGAAAGCATAAAAGAAATAAACTAGACTTGTTTAAATGCAAGGCATATTTTAGCTTCATTTTTTTCCCCACTTTTTAACTCTTTTTTTCCTCACTAGATGAGAAGGAATTAACCTTTTGAGGTGTTAGGTAGAAGCTGTAAATGACAGCATATGTCACTGATATATTCTAGGATTGACATCAATGGAATATCAAAGGTGTGAATATTGCAAGCAATGCCTTAAGTGTATTGTGGCATCCTTTTAGTTGAAGATAGTGGGATTCTATCAAAGAAGATAACTAGAATTTGATAGAAACAGGCAGTGAGCAGATGGGAAATTAATTCCATTTTTCCAGTTCTGAAAAATGTTATTCCAGATAATTGGGCAAGAAACTGCAGCTTTGTTGTGTTTTTCTTCTATCCTTGTGCATCGCTGTTGACAAATTGGATGAAAAATGTGAATGGGTTCCCCTTTACCAGTGTAACAAAGAACAATAGTGCATTTTGAAGACTAATTGAGAAGCATTAAAAAGACTATTCTATGCTGCTTCTTGGGGACACTCTAGCTCCCAGGTCAGTAACTTCCAGAGACTTCCTCAACTCTCTGTTGATCTGCTGTTAAAAATAAGGTTATGAACCTGAAGCTTTTGGTTTCCTGGCAAACCTGTGCCCAATTACGAGGATACAAATCCTGTTTCAGTTACCATGCACATACCCACTCCATAGTTCTCTGAGGTGACAAGATTAATGAAATGGGAAGTAATAATTCCAGGAAACAAATCTTTAAGGTGTGTAGTTTGGACCATGGTTTTAATTTGAGCTGTTCAATCAAAATCTTGCATTGTGTTTTTGAACCTAGGATTGATTAAAAAAAAAAATAATATTTTGAATTGTTGCTTTGCATCATCTTGGTCTAGTTAGAGAAGTAAGTTGCTTTAGTGGTGTGACTGTCTCACTTTTGCATAGTTTTCAGAGATAACCAAGAACTTAAGGTGATAGTAAGGAACAGTATCATTATATGCTTGTCCTATTAATCTAATACCTTGAGTATTCTCCCTGCTGCTATTTTGCAGTTTAGAGGCTTCCTGAACCAGAAATACTTTCTGCTTAATAAGTACCTGTGGGAAGATGATTCAGACTGAGTGGCAGTGCTTTGAACAGGGGTCTGACCTTCTCTTGCCCTGGGCCTGAACGTGCCTGGCCACAGCAAAATGATGTGACTAGGTCATAAGCACAGCCACCACCAAGGAGGGGTATGTCAGCTGCTCCCTGAGAGCCCAGTGACAACACTCTTGAGAAGTGACAGCTGAACCATGTATTTATCTCCCCTTACTTGGGATGCCAGGTAAAGACACTTTCTTGGTAATTGAGTGATACCTACTAGATAAATTACAAGGAATTTTGGAGTAGAAGCAGAATAGACCCTGCTCACAGGATGCTGTAGTGGTTACCCACATAGTAAATCTGTTATTCCAATCAACTCAACTTTCTACCTCTGACTTGGAACCTTATTCTCTCATGGGGTAGATAGTGGCATAATGTCATTGTTATGTTACTTAAAAAACAAGAAAGCAAACAAACAAAACACAAGAAAAATCCCCCCCTCAAAACAAAACAAAACAAGACCAACAAATGACAAAAACCAACCAACAAAAAACAAACAAATGAAAACCTTCTAATCTTAGCCTTCAGTACTTAGGCTTCTGTGGTTCAGACATGCCATTCTGAGTGTTTACATCTGTTGCATTGATTCTAGGTAGCGAAAAGGTAAAGGTGTGGTAATATTAAAAATACTAGTTTGTGTAAGAGATGTGTAGGTTGTTGAAGAGTGATGTGAAGGGCTAACAAGTGAATAGTAGGAATTCTATTTTGATGGAATCCCCTGTGATCAGGTTTATGGGGAAAGAAACATCTTTTAGAAGGCTGTGTTACCTTACAGTAAACTGTTAATTACATTGCCTCATCTTCAGCATCTAATACTTTAATATGCTCTTTCCTAATTTGACAGGCAAGTATCTACTTCCCTGTGCAACTGGACAGCAGCTGTGGCAACCTTCAGAAACTTCTAATCTTGTTCGTATGCGCTACCAAGCTCTCGGGCAGTCGGCACCTTCTCTTACTGCTAATTTGGTAAGTTTTTTTGAATCTAGGAGTGTACTCACACAAGCACAAATTAATCTATATTGCATCTCTATATCTGATGGTGGGGGATGGGGTTCAAAGCAGGGTTTATTGCTAGATAAACCTCTCCTCCTTGAACTGCATTTTTAAAGTACTTAATGCATTTCTGCAAACAATCCTTCATGTTGAGTGCAGCTGAATAACGTTTGTGGTAGCAACAACTCTAAATTGGGTTACTGGAGTTTGCATGAAGTCTTAAGTGAATATTGCATCAAAATAGCTGTTTGCATTGAAATAGTTTCTTTCCTAAAGTAAAAAGAAAAAGAAAAAAAAAAAAAGGGCATGGTCATGCTAAGAGAGCTGTAGGTTGCAACTGTCCTTTCTCCTGAGCACTCTTTTCTACCATTGGCTGTTTCCACTTTCTTCAGGACTCTGTCCTCAGAAGAATATGGGTTTGTGAAGCATGAGCTTAATTGAGTCATTTGGATAAAATAATTGAAGACAAAGGGGAAGAAATGTCTTGCATACTTTCAGCTTTTTGTTTTAAAACATAAATTTTTAGGTATCCAACCATACAGAAGCTTTGTGCTTATGTTATATTTAAGATCTTGTGAGGTGGTAAAATTTAATGCAGGACCCCATATACTATATATGTCTTAAAAGAATTTGTCATGATTTAGGGTCAGGGCAGCCCAGACTGATAACAGACACTCTCTTTTAACCTCCCTCCCTCCCCAAAGGGGAAGAGAGAAGGAATAAGGGAGAGACTTAATGATTAGAAATGGAAACTAGAACAATTTAATGAAAATTAAAATTATAATGATGAAATATATACAAATATATACAAAACCAGTACTGAACCCAACACCCCTGATGGTAATTATGTCACTGTCACTGATGCTGTGGAGTTGGCACAGGGAAAATCCCAGACTGGGCCCCGCAGCAGATGGGAGCTGTGTTCAGGAGCTGGATTCTGGCACCGTGTTTCAGGAACACACCGATCAGGATCAAAGGCAGTATAGACGAAGTCCTCCTTGTTTCTCTGAGGGGTAGAACACATCAGAGAGGAAGAATGAGAGCCCGAGAGTGAGATCCCGACCCAGAGAGTGAGAGAGACCCTCTAGACCCCTGAGCTTTATATACTGTGGATATGACATCTATGGGATGGAATACCTCGTTGGTCAGTTTCGGGTCACCTGTCCTGTCCACTCCTCCCCGCAGGTGCAGTTTGTTACTTTCTGCACTCCTCAGTGCGATACACAAGTTCTAGCAGTGGCATTGGTCTGCATTCCATCCTTGGTAGTAACTCTAAACACGAAGTGTTACCACTGCTAGAAGCAGACACTGCAAAACACACTTCTAATTTCGGACAGTGCAGTTAGTTAGAAAATCTGAGCTGGAAAGTAAAATCACTGAACAGAACTTGTTTGGTTCTCACTCAAACCAGGACATTTTAATAAATTTATTTCCTGTTGCATAATGAAAGCAGAAAAGTTTTATTAATGTTTTTCCTCCCTCTTTTGCCTTTTTGTCCGGTTAGTCATTACGACTTTACTGATCCATGTCTTCTTCTTAGGGGAAACTTGCTTTTTCTTTTACACAGTGTTTAAATTAAAGTCTATGGCTGAACAGATACCACCATGCCAGTTTTTCATATCATACTGGTATGTAGATGGCTGGTTTCTCCATGAATATCTGAAACAGTATTTAACTTCAAGTACATCAGTCTAGCACTTATAAATGTATTTGTGGTTTCTGATTAGTGATGATACTGTTTGTGTCTTTGTGGGCAGATGTGGTTTATTGGATTTCTAGCTTATTCCAAACACTTGATTCATTGGAAGTTTTATGCTTTGAGCCTTCATATTTTCCAGGGAACTGTCAACCTACCTATGTACTTGTTTTCTAGTTTGTCAGAAGAAACATAGTTCATGCTGAAGGAAGTACTTAGGTTAGGTATAACTGAAATGAACAGTAAAGTAGATGAGTGGACAAAAAGCAATTTAATGAAAAAAAAATAAAAATTGTATTCTTTTTTTTCCTGTAGTTGGGAGCTAAAAAAATTCTACTGATCTTAATGAACTATATTTAAGAAGTTATATGCTGCATTTGATTCTCTCTGTTTGCACAACTATTTTATGTCATTCTAATAACATTGTGCTTTTGGTGTAATGCTTAAACTGTAGGAAGAGGAGATTCAGCAGCATTTTGATTAAAAGTATTTTAAATGGTCGTAGAACACCAGACTAATGAAAAGTGCAGTGAACCATGTTTCCTTAACTTCCTTTCACTCATCTTTATCTAGTTTTATGGCATATGCATCTGCCACAGGCTTCTTTCTTCCTGCCTCTCTCCACCTTTTATCTGTGTCTGACTGCAGCTTCTTTTATACTGGTGAAAAAGGTGAGAGTCTCTTACGTAAATGTGAGCAGATTATACACTGGGTGGAGATGCAGGTTCCTCAGAAGTATTTATTTCTTAAGTGTAACTGCAGATCAGACTTGCCTCCTAAGGAGGTTAGTCATGTAGCTAGAACTCTTCTGAAGTTTCCTTTGACAAATAGTTTGCTGTCTGACTTCTGAAAGACTCTGGCCTTTGCTTAAAAAGGGATGTAAGTTAGGGGTCACTCTCTCCTATTCTCCTCCCTTTAAAAAAAAAATAAATATATTTTTGGCTTTTGTTCTGCACCAAAAGAGTTGAGTTCATAGAATTATAGAATGTTTAGAGCCGCAAGGGACCTCCAAAGGTCCAACCCCCCTGCAGTGCGCAGGGACACCCTCAACTAGACCAGGCTGCTCAGAGCCTTGTCCAACCTCACCTTGAATATCTCCAGTGATGGTGTCCCAACCACCTCCCTGGGGAGCCTATTCCACTGATCCACCACACTCAAGGTAAAGTTCTTCTTCCTGATATCCAGTCTAAATCTACTCTTAGAATCATAGAATGAATTGGCTGGAAGAGACCTTCAAGATCATCAAGTCCAGCCATTAACCCTACACTGCCAGGGGCCCTAAACCATGTCCCC
>JANHGL010002760.1:49025-59724 GCA_024611195.1 Ceyx melanurus
TGCAGTTAGTTAGAAACCTGAGCTGAAAAGTAAAATCACTGAACAGAATTTGCTTGGTTTTCACCCAAACCAGGACATTCTTATATGTGAGATTTAATTGTAAATAATTCAATAAAAACTTATCTACAGAATGCTCTTGCTGAAAAGATGATGTTGCCTGTGACCTGAATAAGGCAAAGAACATATATTTTCTTCTCTTGGCTACAAACCTTAGAATTGAACATACAATATCCTTATGTTTCCTCAGTCCAGAAAACCCACAGATTGTCCTTGTTCAAGATTCTGGCATCAATTCTTTTCTAGTCCAGTTACTTAACTGTTACCAGGTAACAGTGATCTATTATCACTTGAACATAATGTTGAAGTATCCACAAGAGGTCTTATCAAACATAGTTTATCATCTGCACTTTAAATGCGAGACTGAGGCTTTACATAAATATAATCTCATTCTGCTACTAAAGGACTGTAAATCCTATTGAGATTTCAGAGAAATCATGAAGAAAATGCAGACCCTGACCATCCTTTAACATGCACCAGAGCAGTAATGTTTTTTCAAGTGCCATCAAGGATCATATCTGTCCTTGCCCACATTGCTCATGAACTTTCCTGGCATAAAGGTAAACTGCATTTGTTGGTGGTTTGATCTCAAGGTAGATGGATGGTGGTAGCTACATCAGAGACACCTTACAACAGCAATATGTGTGTGTTTTATTCATGTGTATATGCGTATAGAGCCAAGCTGGCAAGGTGCCAGATTTTGAGCTGTACTTCCTCAAGTTATTTTATAAATATAACATGATTTGGTGAACTTTGAGTCCAACTTTTTGATGAGAAACATCAGACAGATCAGACAGGTGGTGCTGAGGTTCTGAGTATGCAAGAGAAGGCCATATGTCTTTTTTTTAGTATATTGAACACACAATAGAGTGGATTTTAATGAGTATTTTAGAAAAAAAAATGTGATCTCAGTTTAGTTCCTTGTGGCCAAAACTGTAAATCAGAACCAGCACTTTTGTTTGCAATTCTAGAAGTGAAATGGAAACCTAAAAGGAAATGACACTTTGGGGATTTGAGTTAAGTAACATTCATTTATCAGCTTGCAGTTATATATCCTGTGGATAGTGGTCATGTACTTTTTTTGGAAACAGTCAATCTAGCAAATATCAATTCAGTGTTTGAACAATGTTGCCAAAGAATAAGTTTTACATATTTACCCTGGGCTTGTGCCAAAGATGTCAAGATTTGAAAGGTAAGTGTTACAGTACCATGTGTCTTTGTCTTGCTAACTTTCTGCTATACTGCACTAGTTTCAAAAGAAGAGAACTACCGTCCAGACTAGTGGTGAAAGAAAAATACACACCTGAAATACTGTGCACTAAAGTGCAATCTGTGTTGCACCATTTGCGTAATACATGCTCTGCTGATTTAGATACGTTTTCCCATACAATGTCTACTAAAGTAGAGACACTTCCCGTAAACATCTAGATGCAAAGGAAACTCAGTAAGGGTAGCCAGTAATAACCAGATCAACAGCCAGGCATGTTTTTACCTTGTCTCTTCTCTGGATGTTGAGGTAGTAATCAGGAAACTATTACTATTTGGGAACTACAATTCAAAACCACCCTGAAGAAGGGGCCAGAGAAATAGGGCTTACTTTCTTCTTTCTAACTTGTTTTTTCTTGTATATATACTTATATATATATATAGCAGGTGACAAAGTTCCTAAGATCACATTTTAAAACTGAGTAATTGCTAAGAAATTTTCAGTATAAAATAATATAACTGTGAGCCTTTACTCTTTGTTTTCTGTTAGTTAAAGTTAGTAGTGTTAAAAATGCTGCTTTGACACCACTGCAACTCCCAGCCTTCAGCTGAGGATTGCTTGGGGGCTTAGGTTATGATTTAAAGTGTTATGCACTGTCTGTTGCCACTTAATCTGCCTCTAGGGTGCCTTGAGGTGGTGAAGTGCTATCAGGAATCACTTGTGTTCTTGCAAATCAGCCCACTGAATTGAGAAGCTAAATGGCTTAAACCAGATTCTGTCATGTTCCCCTTTTGAACCTTGGTTTTGATTCTCAGCCATTCCATGACACAAGCAGATTCAAGTCTCAGAAAATCTGTTCTTTTTTTGTTGTTTATCTGCCAGTAGGCAGAGGAGGAGAGAGAGAAGCAGAGACTATTTCCTTCACCAAGATTCCAAGATCCTTTATTTATTAATTTACAGTTCTTTTTATACCCTTTTAACTTCAAGGTAATTGGACAAGAAATCAGCCACCCCTCCATGGTGATTGGCTTGGGTGCCACAACACCCACAGTCAAAACATCTTTCCACTGTTTTACAAACAAATGCCAGCAAGGTCACAGCTTAGTGACAATCTTCACTTTCCCACAGGAAGAAAAACTCACTTGCTGCAGCATTTTAACACCCATATTTTTTCAAGGAAATACCTAAGGTTAACTCTGTAGTTCATTATAATTTTGTCTGAATTTGATTAATCAGCATGAATGGTAGATAAAAAATTTATATTGCCAGGAGGAAATGCCTTGACATCTACTTGAACAGAGAGAAAAAAGTTGATTGTTGACACACCTGAGTCTTTGAAAATAAGGTCGCTTATAGACATATTGCTTTCCAGTGGATGAGGGATAGTCTGGATGGAGTGGTGACCTGGTAGCCAAAAAAAACCCCAAAAGAACAAGAAAAAGGATATGGTTAATATATGAGGGAATCGCAGAAGATTTTTCTCATTTCTGTTTTTCTTTTCCCCTTCTTCTGCCTTCTTTGTGTCTCTTTCCCTTTTCTTGATTGTCATATCTTCAGTTACTTTCTTGGTACAAATGCAAAAATTGATTATTTCTAGAGCAAAATGTATCAAAATTCCTTATACAAATGCATATGTGTATATACCATTTCTGACACCCATTTGGCTTCCATGGAAGCACTGCCAAAATAGGCTTTCTTAAACATGAGTAAGACAGATAAGAGAGATCCAATCTGAATCATGGTCTGGCTATAGGCTTTCTATCTATCTCTGCAAATCTGTATCAAACTGGCCTCAAGAGATCTAGCTTCCACAGAATAAACTTAGCATATAACTTCCAGGTCTCTTTCCAATTTATGAGAAGAACCACATCTAATCCTTAAACTCTTCTACCCTTTTTCTAGGATATCAGAAATTACTGGTTCTCTCATTCTGTGCTTTATAACAGAGAGATGTGCTCGGAACCCAGCAAGACATAAACTAAGAAAGTTCACAAATTTTATAAATATTTTTAATATATATGCACACACAAATGCAATTCTACATATTATATGCAACATACTTATAATTCTAGGTTTTATATTTTTCCTAAATAATATTGCAGCTAAGTTGAACTGTTCACTCTTTTCAGTGGCCATGCTAAGATCTGTCTAACACATTGTGTGGAAATAGAGACAACAACCACATCAGTCCCTAGGTGCAATTGTGATGTTAATGGTACAGTGGGGGATGATAGCAATTCCCATTGCTACCATCTATTTCTCAGGTCCAGTTATGTTCCCTTGCACTGTTGCAACAGTATGCTTGGGTAGAGAACACGGTGTACACATGTGTTTCTTCACATCCCAGAAACTTGTCATGGTTTCTGCTGGAAGGAATTCTGAGCACCTAGTTCTAAAAGAAACTGTAGTGAAGTCATTCAAATTCACAGGCTGGATAGATGAAGAACTGAGACCTTGAACCTAACACTCAGATGTCATCATTGAGAAATGCAAAGAATATATCCTGTTCTTCTCTGAGGCTTTGAGATGTGACAGCCAGCCAATGAAAGGCATGCTTGTTTCCAGATGTTTGACTGCCTTCCTGTCCTCTCCTGGACTCAAGCACCTTAACTTTTCATTTCTAATTTACTTTCTTTGAAAAAAATCTTCTTAGTCAACCTGGTTTCTGTGGCAATATAAGTAACAATTTGTTTGAGATTTATGTTTTCAAGTTGTAATATTTATTAATGTGATATGACCTTGCATATGTAAAAATCACCAGTCTAATACATACATTTTACACTATTCAGAACTGAATGTCATCCCAAAATACATGTGAATATTTAAATGTTTGTGTTCTTCATAAAACATAAAGAAAAACAACAAAATGAGTGCACATTCAGGTATCTTCATGATATTTACAGGTTTTAAATATCACACTGGCTTATTTACATAGACATAGTTTGGTAAATCAAAATGAAACAATTATTTCAACTTAGACAAATGTTAATTATGTATATTTCAGTGTATTTTCCTAACTACAGAGCTGGATGAATACTACTGTGACTGTTGAAAGTTGTCACCTAAAAGGTTATTGTTCCACTAGAAGCAATTATTTCATAGACAAAACAACTTTAAATGCATTGAGAGTGTTTTGTTTTGTGCAGACATGCATCAGTATGAGTCTTCTGTATTTTATGTTGCTATGAACGACAAAGTCTGTCACAGAAGACATCCCTACATACGTATCTCACTTCCTGATGTTTGTAGGGAGGATACACTTGTCAGAGAGGACAGAGAGGCAGTGCACAGCTGGTCGGACAGAGCTCCTGGTGAAATCTTCCCATGGTACCAGCCTTCCACATGCAGTCAGTGAAAGGCAGACATCCCCCACTTCTAATGTCCCTCTGGTTCTAAATAAACTCTCTGCCCTCAGTTTTCTACATGTTAGAAAACAAAAAATAAATTTTCTACATTTTAGAAAACTGAAACTATCACTTCACATTGCTTGTCTGACAAAATTTGTATTCATTTAATGAAATACACTGTAGTTATATAACATTATAGTATGTTTGTATTAACTGTGCTACATAAAATATAATGGTGGGTTAATAGCAGGATAATTTCCCTATGGAAAATAACTATGTCTTTGACCCTCCTGAAGTCAGAATAAAATGCTGCAGGGGTACCAGAACTTACTACTGTTAACTCCCTAAATCCTACCATAACAGCTGAACTGAAAGCTTATGTGCTTTGGGTAAATTTTTCATTCAACAAATTGTCATGACACAGAGTTGAGGGATATGTACATATCATCCTTTCTGAAACTTCTTTACCTTTTATGTAATTGAGAATATATTTATATATATATAATTAGGCTGGATCAAGCATTTAAACATTTTATTTGTATGAAATCTCATTTTAGAATCACGGAAGTCATTATTAAAACCATCAGGATCTAGAGCTGCATTGGAGTGATTTAATATTCTTATAAAGTTCACCTATGTTTGCCAGCAGTTCTAATTATCACGTTAAATGAAATGTAATGACAGAAAAAAAATGTAACATGTCAAAATGATTATAAAAGGTTTAGAAAACTTGAAAACAGTATTTTTGAAAGAAGAAAGTGTGACTGTCGAAAGATCCTTTTAAAATTATATTTAAGAAGTCATTGAATCACTATTTGATCAGTTGTTGGTGGCATTATTGGAATTGCTTATTTTCTTTTTAAAGGAATAGCTATGACAGTTTACTCACCTTAGTTTCTCATGAGTTTACTTCATAGAATCATATAATGGCTAGGATTGGAAGGGACCTCCGAAGGTCATCTAGTCCAGCCGCCTTGCAGTGAACAGGGATATCCTCAACTAGACCAGGATGCTCAGGGCCTGGTCCAACCTCTCCTTGAATATCTTCAGGGATGGTGCCCCAGCTAACTCCCTGGGGAGCCTATTCCACTCATCTAACACCCTCAAGGTAAAGAACTTCTTCCTGATATCTAGTCTAAATCTATTCTTCTCTGATTTAAACTCATTACCCCTTGTCCTTTCACTACAGGCCCTTGTAAACAGCCCCTCTCCAGCCTTCCTGTAGGCCCCCTTCAGGTACTTGAAGGAGGTTATAAGATCTCCCCGGAGCCTTCTCTTCTCCAGGCTGAAAAACCCCAGCTCCCTCAGCCTGTCCTCATAAGGGAGGTGTTTCAGCCCCCTGATCATCTTTGTTGCCCTCCTCTGGACCCGCTCCATCAGGTCCATGTCTTTCCTGCATTGAGGGCTCCAGAATTGGACACACTACTCCAGGTGAGGTCTCACCAGAGCAGAGTAGAGGGGCAGAATCACCTCTCTTGATATACTGGCCACACTTCTGTTGATGCAGCCCAGGATACAGTTGGCCTTCTTGGCTTCAATTGCACACTGCTGGCTCATGTTCAGCTTCTCATCCACCAACACCCCCAAGTCCTTTTCTGCAGAGCTGCTTTCTAGTACCTTGTCTCCCAGCCTGTATTGATAGTGAGGGTTGTTCTGACCCAGGTGCAGAACCCTGCACTTAGTCTTGTTGAACCTCATGATGTTAACCTGGGCCTACCTCTCCAGCCTATCCAGGTCCCTTTGGATGACATCCCATCCTTCCAGCCTTTCAACAGCACCACTCAGATTGGTGTCATCTGCAAACTTGCTGATGGTGCTCTCAATCCCATTGTCAATATCATTAATGAAGATATTAAACAATATAGGTCCCAGCACAGACCCCTGAGGGACACCACTTATCACTGTTCTCCATCTGGACATTGAGCCATTGACCACCACCCTCTAGATGTGACCATCCAGCCAATTCCTTATCCACTGTACAGTCCACCCATCAAATCCATATCTCTTCAACTAAGTTGGAGTTTGGTAGGCCTGTTGTTATGTAATGAAAGAGTTTGACCTTATATTGAAGAAATTTGTATGAAAAAGTTCCATGTAGCTGTTAAGAGTCTGTGTTGAAATGATTTTGAATGTAATGTCTCACAAATCTGAAAAATAATTAACTACTTATTAGTTCCATTAATAGTAGTGATCATTTTCAACAGGGTTGATACTTAGCTGATGTGCACCTGTCAGCAGTGATTACATGCCAGATGAGAATGGCAAGTGAACAACATAAAAATACATACTAATATTTAGTGGAAAACTGAGTACAGAAGACTTAGTTCCATTGTCCCCCCCGCCCCTCCATTTTTGGTCAGAATTCATAAAAACTTCCCTAGAATATTTACTGCGTCACAGATGTAAATCCTTTCTGTGATATGTTAACATTTTTTTTTTTTAATGAGTTATGGAATATTGATTAAAAATAGAGCAGGTATTGCTTTAGGTATAGTCTGTAGCTATAAATGATTCACTCCTGTAATGTAGACAATTGGACTATAAAAAAAAAATAACAGTGTCCATATGGAACCACGTAAGTGAGTTCAAAAGGTGTTTAGGGAAGGCTGTTTTATAGATTAATGGGCAGTGTATTCAATTTGATTTTTTGTTTATGCATGCAGATAAGTGTATCCAGAAAATATTAACATGAATGTAGAAATATTAAGAAAATACAGAATATCTTCAACACTAAAAAGAAAGGTGAAGTTGAGTTGTGGAGCAGTTCTGCTTTAGGATGTTCTCATGGGTCAAGTATTGATCTGTTCAGTCTCTTCCTGTCCATAGTCAGTGGAGAATGCTACATGCTCCTGGAAGGCAAATCAGTGTGTCTCAGTGCTGAGTTTTGTGGGACTGTAGTGAAACTGTGGTAAATCTTGCATATCTGACTCTCCTTGCCTTATAGGTTGAGAGCTAACACCTAATTTCATGTTGCTGTTTGAGGGTAGGATGAATCAAGCCCTGTAAGTGCTGCTTTTCTGCTGAAGTGGTTTGCAAGTTAGCTTAGAGTTGCTGCACATTCAGTGCCCGAAGTTTGGGACTAATTATCCTGTTCTCTCTCAGCCCCTCCACCACTCCACAAATCTTCACAATCGTCATTGGTACTTAACTGGTTTGACTTGTTTATTTTTATTACTGCTAGCAGAATTTGGAGAAAATAGTTCAAAATAAATGGAAATTGATTTTGTTTTGGGGGGTGGCTTTTGATGTTTTTTAATAAACTAATTAAGGAATATGAAGTCTTAAATTTTGTTTATCTGCTTTTTGTAATTTATAAAAAAACCCAAACCAAACAAAACCCAACGCTCAGAGTCTAGAGCGTTTTAAGACAGCATATGTCATGACTACTGAATAGCAACTTCCTCTGTGAAATATCCACATAATAAAAACACATTATAAACAAGATCCTCAAATTAAACATGTACTTTGTAATATTTGACTTTCAAATTACATCAAGACTGGTTATGTACCTTCAGCTTTAAGGCAAGTACTGGTCATAGGTTGGCTGTTCTGTTGTGGAAGATGAATGGTCAAGGTATAAAATAAAGCAAACTTTGAAAGGTGTGTTGTTTCTTCTTTGAAACTTGAAAAATTATCAGTAAAATAACTAGATTTTTACTTGGTTTAATAATATAACATCTTTGGCTACTTCTAAATAGCATCTAGTAATTTATCAAAGCTGTAAAAAATTTAAAACTGGCCTTTATGAATGGCTTATCCCTTCACTGTTAACTAGGAAAGGGCAGGTTTTTCCTAGCGTATATTTTATTTGCTTTGGATATTTGTTTTTGTTGTTTGTTTGTTTTTGTTTTGTTTTGTTTTTTTTCCAAGTTTAAGCTCTTTTAAAAAGAAATATTTGTGGTTTTCTTTTGTTATTTCTCCAACTTCCTCTGCCCCATCATGCCCCAACTGCCAAAATATTGTGGCCTTCCTCAAAACAACAGAGGACTGAATTTGCAAGCATCTGTACTTTGTTATACTTACTTTTATTTCCACTTTATCAGTGTTAATTTGTAAAGAATGGTGTTATGGAAGCTAGAGGGTGGGAAATATATTAAGTGCATTTTATAAGATGGTTTGCTGAAAGGAAACAAAGTAAGAAGTCTTCAGTATCTCTGAAAAGCAGTTTTATTTCTTCTAAAAGCGCTCCTTTTAAAAAAATAGTATAATATTGAAAATTAGTCTTTGTTAAATATGTCATTAGCTTCAGCTAATTGACATAACATTGACAGTTATTATGAGAACAGTTTCAAAACTAATTATGCTAATTAGATTGTAACTACCAGTAATTGCATATATTCAAACAGCACAGCAACACCCTTTTCTGTGTTTTTTTTTGTTTGTTCCCCCCCAGATGCAAGACAGCTATTTGTTGCCCGAGGTGCTGCAAAATTATAGCTTAGATAATAAATTACTGCAAACAAATAAAATACATTTGTTAGAAACACTGTTTGGTTACGTGAGTGAATGACAGGATCAGTAATGCTTGGGCAAACCACCTAATTACAAAAAAAAAAAAGCCTTTGTTTAAATGGTTTATTTTAGAACGGTAGGTAATTTTTTGTATCATTAATTGTCCATATACATCTTAATCTAATGAATATCAGGCGAAGCTGAATTTTTTTAAAAATAAAATTAGAGAGCAAGGGGTACCTGCATATGACATTTGATTTGCTTTAAATCTTAGATCTTTCTGTTCAGGAATTCAGGTCTTTAATGCCTAAGATTGTTGATTGTGTCTGTGAGCAGCTATTTAATAGTCAACAAATTAATGGGTGTGTATGAGGATGGTGCTTGTGAGAAACTTGAAGATACAATAGAAATGGCCTAAGTAGTTAATTTGGGGTAAGTCTCTAAAACCCCTCCTGAAATAGTTAGCTAGATTTCAGAAATACTGGGTCTGAGTCTGAACTGAGGAAATTATTTGGATGCTAAGCCACTGTATAGATTTGTATACCATATTCCTTTTTGACTTAAAACCAGGTGAATATCTGAGACTAATCACTGAGAAACATACTACACCTGAAAGCATTCATTCCTATGGAGTGCTAAATTGCCAGATAATGGTAGCAGGTTTTCTGTGCTTCAAATGCTTCTAGCTTTTAAGACTGGATTTGTTTTCTGTATGTATTTTATTTCAGTAAATTCATAGCCATGAATAAGCATTTTTATTCATATTTCTGTGTCTGTATTTGCCTTCTAACAAATTCTTAATTTCACTTCTAATTTAGTAGTTAGATTTAATTTAGTAGTAGAGAGAGGGAGCAAACAATCCATTTTCATAAGCACTCCTTTATACTCAGTATTTATACACAGTGGAAGGCTGGAGTAGACCTGGTCCAGAGCAGTGAAACTGTAATACTTTCTGACAAATTGATGCAAGAATTTTATGACTAGGCACTCTGTTTCACAGTTCTAGATATATCTCTGTTTGTGTATGTAATTGTTTTTAAAATAGTCATTGCACATTTGGACATAAAGCACATCTCTAGATTCAGTTGCTTGACAGAATTCTGGATGTTTTACTCCTTTCATGAATCGCCTGATTAAAACTAATGGGTTTATTAATTCCGATTCTATTCATGTTTATTCTCGGTGGATGAAATACAGAACTGGTGATGGCAAGGGTTAACTGTTGTCCATAGAGATTTTGATTTCTCAGAATTGGCAAGGGTTAACTGTTGTCCATAGAGATTTTGATTTCTCAGAATTGAGAACATACGTTGTGCTGCAGAGTATTGTTAATTAAAAAAAAAAAAGGAAAAGTAGGTAAAAAAAAACCCCTCTCATGGAACTCTTTCAAACTTATCTAATATATGTTCTAAACATAACCACTTTGTGGTGAAATAGATCTCCTCTCCACCTGTTAGCTTCCAGCTGACAGGATTCACAGATGTTAGGGGTTGGAGGGGACCTAGAAGATCGTCTAGTCCAACCCCCTGCCAGAGCAGGATCACCTAGACCAAGTCACGCAGGAACAGATCCAGGCGAGTCTTAAGTGTCTCCAGAGATGGAGACTCCACAACCTCCCTGGGCAGCCTGTTCCAGA